>AMCV02000019.1:1305190-1320535 GCA_000350065.2 Colletotrichum orbiculare MAFF 240422 | reverse complement strand
CATATTTATTATAAGGTTTATTTAGAATATAATAGTAAGGTAACTAGTAAAAATAACTTCTTAAATAATTTAAGATAATACTAAAAGTTCTACTTTAATTATTAAAATAATAATAATATCTTATTTATTAGCTCGCTATACTATTAAACTTCTAAAGAAATATATAATATATATTTAAAAGCTTTTTTAATTATTACTATTATCTATAAAGCTAGTATTTATAGTAACTATAAGGCTATTGAATAGGTTTCTAGCTTTATAGTTAAACTTAAAGTAGAAGTTTTTTATCTTACTAAAGTATTATATTATTTATTTAACTTCTATATAATAGTTATCTAAAGGGTTTTAATTAAACTATAATAATTAGCTTACTATATAAGTAATATTTAGTCTTATTATAATTATAATATAATTAATAAAGCTAATATCTTATTAGTAGTATTTAGTTTCTATATAAGAGGTTTAATTATATTATAATAAAAGCTCTTTAGTTTTTAGAAGGATTTTAAAATGTTTGACGTATTATATATATTTCGTAAGATACTTAAGGAGCTTTTTAATATATATTACTTATGAGAGCTATAATTATTATACTACTTAATTTCAAATAATTTTAATATTAAGAAACTACTATAGGTTTTTATTTCTCTTAAAGTAATACTTCTTTTAAAAATCTATTAATAATATAAGTATTTTAGATATATCTTTTAAGGGGAATAAGAATATATAATTATTAATATAGAAAAAGAAGATAATATACTTCTTAAGCTAGTAATATAGTTTTCTTATAATAAGTTTAAAGCTAAAATACTTAGAACTAACTTCTAAGTAGTATTACTATAAAAGGGGAGATTTCTATAAGCTATATAGTATTTTATTAAAGTAGTAGATCTTACTTAGTATTTAGTAACTTAGTAGTATCTCTATATAAATAACTTTATTAAGTATTATATATATAAAAGTATTAACTATATTATATTAGAATAGTTTGAGATTAAAGTAATTAGTAATTATTATAAGGGTTTAAAATAATATACTTATTAGAGTAATTATATAAGTCTTATAGTTATCTTATAATTATTAATCTCTATAGATAATTAGTTAAATTTTAATTTTTAAGAAGTATTTATACTTATCAAGCTTATAAATATAAACTTAGTAGTATTTTAAAACTTTTAAACTTTTTATAAAAGTTTTACTAATCTTACTTTAAGAATACGATTTAATATAACTCTTAAAATAAACCTATTTAGCTACTATTATAACTTTAATATATAGATAAATAAGTATTACTAAGTAAGATATAGGTAATAGTAATAATTTTTACTATAAGATTCTTAGAATAAAAACTTCTATTCCCCTATATTTTAAATACTTTCTAATATCTAATTTACCCTATAGCTAAAATTTATTATTAAAAATTATAATATCTATATTTTAAAATCTTTAAAAAAATTAAATTCTTAGGACTCTTTCTAGTTAACTATTTATATTACTCTATAGCTATAAGTAGAAATATCTTAGAATATCTTAAAATAACTAAAGAATACTAGCTAAAAAAGTAGTTTTAAATAAAAATCTCCTAGTAATTCTAATATAATACTTTATCTATCCCTTATATTTAATTCTTTCTAAAAACACCTAAATTTTTCACCTCTTTATAGTTTTATCTATATAAATAAGATTATAGAAGAATATAATAAGTAACTCTAGAAGGATTATTAATATAAACTTCGTAGTTTTAAATAGTATTTTATAAGGCTTTAGAGTAGTTACTATATAAATATAAAACTTCAAATTACTATAGCTACTTCTTATTTTAATATAGACTACTTTATTAAGCTCCTTACTAAAATTTAAATAAATAATTAAGCTAATTTTAAATAGTTCTACTATAATTATTTACTTTTATAACTAATAAATAACTTTATTAGAATTAAACTATTTAAAATTATCTTATAAAAAAGCTAAATCCTTATTAAAAAAGAAAGTTTTATTAAAAGAGATATTATAAGTTATTATAACTTTATTTCAAACTAAGTTCTATACTTAATATTAATTAGTTAAAATATAGCTAACTAGAAAGCTAATAAAAATATACCCCTTAAGGTATACTAAATAGTTATACTTAAGTTTTATATCTATAGTAAGAATAAAGTATTTATAGCTATAGGTATAGAAGTAGGCTAAGTCTAGCTTCGTAGTATTATTTTTTCAAGTAGCTTTATAAAACTTCTAGTATAATATTTACTAGCCTAAAAAATATATTAGTATTTAGTTATAGAGAAATACTACTACCTATAGGGCTTTAAGCTAGAGTTTATAGGGTAGTTTATTCTTATACTTTATAACTCTTATATATACCTTAATAACTACTTTAATATACTTAGTAATTCTATTTTAACCCTAGGTATATAGAGTGGATAGTTTGAAGTGTATACTTTATGAAATTAGATCGTATTTTAAACTTTTATACTTAGGGACTTTATTATCATACTTAAAAACCTTAATATTAATACTATACTAACGTTTAAAAAGTATAATAAAACTCTTAAATACCCTTATAATAATAACTCTAGTATAATTAATAAAATAAAAGTCCTAGGAATAATTAGTAGCTCTATTTATAAATATTAGAACTAAAATATAATTACTATAATCCTAATAATAAGAATAGAAGTTAAAAGTAATATATTCCCTAGGAGTAGTATATAAAATACTCTCATACTCTATATAGTAGATCTTCTATTTTACCTTATTAATATTATAAACTTTATATACCCCCTAAATAGGCTAATACTTATTATACTTCAAGTAGCTATTAGTAATATAAATATTTTATATAGCTAAGATAAAATAGTTAAGAAGTTTTCTACTAAGATACCCTAACTACTAATACTAAAACTATTTATTATTTTTAGGAGTCTTTAAATAATATCTATAGTATATTACTAGTAGTAGTAATATTTAGGAGAAAGCTTATACTATACTAACTATACTATTAGTATAGTTAATTTCTCATAAAATATATAGTATTTAAAAACTTACTAATTATATTAAATATTAATAGCTATAATTTCAGAATAATTATTCTTCTATAATTAAAATAAGTAGTTTAGCCTAATATCCTACTAATAGTCTTATTTTTATAACTACTAAAAAAAGATAAGGTTTATAGCTAGAATAATATAGAGGGTGATATTATATAAATATAGTTTAACTTTTTTATTTTTACTTATTATAATAAAGATCTTAGTCTTTCTATAGTCCTTAATAAGTATAGGTTTTATACTATACTAAATATAATCTCCTATAGGAGTTTCTTAAAAAGTTATAAAGTATTCTATATTTTAAAAGATATAAACTAAAATATTTAAATTAAAGATAAAAAAGTATTAGAGAAAGTATTACTAAAGTCTTTTTTTATAATATACTTATTATATAGTATTATAACTATTTTAACTAAAAGGCTAATTATATAATTATTATTACTTAAAAGTCTAAACCTTCCTTAAGAAGTCTAGATCTAAAGCTAGTAACTGTTTAATTTTCTCCTTAATTAAAATATTTAATACTTAGCTTTTATAAACTAACTAAAAGTATATATAGTAATAATATATTAAAATATAGCTTAGCTTATATTTTAGAAAGTATAAAAACTTATTTAAATTCTAGAAATATCTCTTATTACCTTAAGAATTTAAAATAATAATTAGAACTTCTATAGTAATATTAAAAATACTATAGCTAATCTTACTATATAAGAAAACCTTAGGGAGATATTAGATTACCTCTATAATAACTAAAATAATTTTATCTAGAAGTATAGAATCTAAATAATTTCAAATTATAAATATATAACTTTATATATAAGATTTAATTAGTAAGAAAACTAGTAAAATCATAAAGTTATAAACTTAAAATACTCTAATAATAGAAGGAGTATAATTAATTACTTAAGCTTTATATATAGTATCTTACTACTTCTGAAATTATATTTTAATTATTATTTTTATAATTAGATATTTAAGTTTAAAAGATTAAAATATCTTATAATATACTAAAGTAGTATTTTAGAGATATAAATTATCTATAATACTAAAATAATTATAGAAGTTAGTAATTTATATTACTATATTTTCCTCTATATAGTAGTATTAATACTAGAACGTCTTATTTATATACTTAAAGATCTAAATCATTATATAAAATTAATTTAACTACTTATATTAATACTCTTAAGCTTTCAAAATATAGAAACTATAGAAAACTATATAAACCTTTAAATTTTTCTCTATAAAATCTATAATATTTCTTATATAAACCTCTTTAGTAATATCTATAAAAAATTATTAATCCTCCTTATAACTTATTCCTATAAAAATAAAACCTTTAAGAATATCTAATTTAAATATTTTAATAACCTATTAGTACTTCTTAGTTTTTAAAAAGTTACTTAAGAGTAACTCTTGAGGAAACTTTAAAAAGAAACTTCAGTAAGTAGTTACTTTAAGGTTAAAATAATCCTATAAGTTATGAACTTTAGTTTCTACTTAAAAAGTATTATATTTAGTTAACTACTAATTAGCTCTCTTAAAAACTAAAAAAAAGTATTTTTAATAGATATCTTAATATTCGAAATATATTTAATTATTATAATATATATATTTAACTTAGTAGCTCTTTAGTATTATAAGACTCTTAATTATTATATATAATTAGGAAGTAAAATCTAGTATATATTCTATATAACTAAATATAGCTATATATATTACGTGAGGCTTTATTTTAAGTAGTTTAAATAAGGCGAGGCTTGTGGAGATAGCGCTAGCACCTAAGGTTTAGCCAGTACAAACTCTACCTCTCGAGCGCGTTATTCCTAACAAGAATCTTTTAAATTTCTTAAAGATAGAATAAAATAGAATACCATTTTAAAATATAAAAACTAGGTATTTTATAATCTATTACTTTTCTATAACTTTTATAATAGAATTAAAATCTCTTTAAGATCTATATAACTATTAATAAAAGATAAATATAACATAAGTATAGAAAGATTAAGTTATAATTATTATAATTAAAACTATTAGTATATTAGATTAAGCTTTAAGAAAATTATTCTAAATATTATAATTATTAGATAGCCTATAGATATTTAAAAGAAAATCGTCTAGCTATTCTATAAGCTATTATGCTAAATTGGTAATATTAGAGACTAGGTGTTAATTAGATAATACCTTAATATCAATACCCTACTGCAAATATATTTATTCATATTCCTTATTATATATTAATTTATTAGTATAATACTATTAGAATTCCCATAGTTATTTAGTTTCTATTATAATACCTTTAGTCTTTAGGATTAGAATTCTAAGTCTTTTTATTTTCTTTTCTTAAATTCATATATAATTAGTAGAAGTAGACAAAAGTTTCTTGTTTGTTCTATTTAAAACTAAGGATATCTAAATTGTAATATAATACTAATTATTTAATATAATATTATATAGATAATTATTACTCTCCCTATTATACCTTTTTAAATTTCTATTTATAGAATTTCCTTTATATTTTTAGATTGATATACTATTTAGTTACTTTTACTCTATATCTAGAATAGTATCTAAGCTCTATACTTTATATATAGATTTAACTATAAACCTTACTTAATAATAGTTTTCATACTAATACTAGCTTATAACTAGTTAAAATAGTAATAAAATTACTTATTATTATAGATAATTATACCCCTAGTTCTAATACTTTACTTTATAGCAGTAGAAAACCTTATAGTAATAATTAGGGAGAGCCTTATTAAAACTAGGGCTTTATATATATAGCTAAAGTAATTACTAAGGTTATAAGATTAAGAACCTTTATGAACTTCTTAAAAATAGAATAAAATAAAGCATTAAAGGCTAGGTATTTTATAATCTATTATTCTTCTATATTCTATCTTTAGTATAGTTTAGCAGCTAGAATAGTAGTATGTTATATTTTCATAATAGAATTAAAGTCTCCTTGAAATTTATATAATTATTTACAAAAAGAATACTATAGAATAAGTATCGAAACATCTACCTATAACTATGATAATTAAAGTTATTATTTTATTAGAATAAGTTTTAATAAGTTTATTTTAAATACTATAATTAATAAGTAGCCTATAGATATTTAAAAAAAATATTATATAGCTAACTTATAACTTATTATATTAAACTAATAATGTTGGAAACTAAATGTTAATTAAATCATACTTTAATATTCATATATTACTGTAATACTAATCACTAATTATTTTAAAGTATTATAACAATATAATTATAGAGGTCTTACAAACTATCTAATTATATTAGAAATATCTACATCTATATAAATATTATTATATATATCAGCTATACTTAATATATTAAGATTATTTACTAATAAGAATAAGTTAAATCCTACTATACTTATATAGAAATTATAAGTTACCTTATATTAATAGTAGAGAACTTTTATATTAGTAATATAAAGTCTCATCTTATGAGTAGATAAGACTTAATCTAAAGAATATTAAAATTATCAATATTAAAGTTGTAATAAATATTCAAATAGAATACCTATAGTTAGTAGTAATTAAATATCTCAAAATATTCAAATTATATATAATTGTAAAAGTATAAAGATATAAGGATATAAGATTATTACAAAAAGAGTTATTAGTTATTTATTATTAAAAGAATTAACACGAAGTAGGTATACTAGTTATAGCTATAAAAGGTTTAACTTTAGATTAATTAGAAGCTAGCTATAATAGTTAGTAGAAGGATAGGAAGGCTGAAGTTATACTTTAAGGGGTAATATATCTACTAATAGTCGCAGTAGAAAGCGAGCCATCGGCTCCTCCCTAAATTGATATACTATTAAAAATAAATATAATAAAAATAGTTTAAATAGAGTTATTTTTAAAATCAGCTTTATAGTTCTTCTATTCTATTTAAAATTAGAATATTAGTTTTATAAGTACTTATTAGATCTATTAATTAATTATACTATTTAGTTAGATTTAATAGTTATTTTTAGTAGTTAAAACTTGATTATTAATTTATTTAATTATTAAATCCTCTCTTATTGTTCTATAATTATATAAAGATAGCTTTTTTCAATCTTTAGGCCGTTTGAAGACTCTTAATTATTTCATATATTATTGAATAAGAGTTATAGTTTATTCTTGATGAATCTCTTATTACTTCTATATTTATTCTTAATATCTTACTATTTCGAATTATATAATTCAAGTATTCTATTCATAATACTCAATAGATTGAATCTAAATAGAATTATTAGTTATAATAATAATTAGAACTACTTCTTAGATCTAGATATTAATATTAAAGATCTAGTCATTATTTAGACTCAAGAAGTATAATATAAATTATTCTATTTCTTCTTTTTATATTAAGAAACAAGTATTTCTTTCGTTCTAATATATTTTATATATATTCTTCTAATAAGTATCTGTTTTTAATTTGTTTAGTATATTATTAGTAAGAACTTGTATTAATATCAAGTTCTAATTTATTTTAAATAATAAATGACAGGTACTTTTCTTGAAAAATATTTTCTTTTAAGGTAATTATTTTATTATAATTATTACTTTATTTATCTAATTCTTAGTAATATATAGTTTCATAGTAATAATCTTACTACATACTTCTATTAAGTTAAGTATTCATTATTAGAGTTTATTGAGGCTTATATTAAGTTTAAATTTATAGGATAGTTAGTTTCTTTAGAGTTAGTTATTATTTAATATTTCTATTCATATTATTTATTTAGACTTAATAGAATTATAAAAATATAGTTAAAGGTTTTGATTAGAAGAGATTTAGATATATAAGGAAGATTGATATTATTTTATAGACTATTATTCAAAAGATTTAAATTATAATCTTTTAGTTCAAAACTCTTTTTAATATTTTAATAGTTATAGTTAGCTAGTTACTAGATATATTGTATAGTTATATTGATATATTCTTCTAAAATATTAAATAAGAGATATGGTTAATAGATATCTTAATATTGAAAGTATATAAAATAATGATAATATATACTTTTAGTTTAGTTATCTTTTAATATTATAAAATCTTTAATTATTATATATATTTAGAAAGATAAAGTCTATTATTTATTATAAATAATTACATATAGCTATATATATTATATTAAATCTTCTTAAATGGTTTAAGTAAATTAAAGTCTATAGAGATAATGCTAGTATATAAAGTTTAGTTAGTATTCATCCTTCTCTTTAGGTATATTATCCTAATCATTTTTATCTAATATCTATTATAATTACAATTACTAGTATTTTAATAGAAGTATTTTAACAATATAATTATTTACTAGTAAAAGACTTATAACTCTTAAAGTTTAGTAAGCTATTATAATAGTCCTACTTAATCTTTTTAATATTAAACTTTTTATATAATTTAGATAAAAACCAGAAATATATTAGATAAATAAAGTTAGCTTATAGACTGATATTATAATAGCGTTTTCTTTAGGGAAAAAGCTTAGTAGAAGTTAAGTCTTAGAATTCGTAATAATATATATGAAAAAGGCTATTAAGAGGGTCTGTCAATTTACCAAAATGCCTCCGTCGAAATACGAGTTATCTACAACCAGGAATCGTCATATGACATGCTAACACCGACGTGCACGAGCCACCTTGTGCCTGCAGCGTGTGAGCACCTTGACATGTATGTCGGTAGGAAATCGGTCACCTGCCCACGTATGGCTTTCTTCAAATGACTGTCTGGGGAAGTTTCAAGCCCTCAGGGACCCTACGTGTTACGGCGCAGCTAGTTGACGACGAATGTAATCGAATTCAAGAGATCCGTTGACAAGCACAGTCAATGGCGGCACAACCACAACTCACCCGAATCCACAGTGACTCTGTAGCCAGGTCTTTCCCCAGCAGGTGATTCTCCTTGCGTACGGTCTCGCTTCCATTAAATGCCTGATGGAGTGCACATGACGGTCGGTGCCTATCAAGTGACAGTGCCCTTTCCTTTCATCGACCCCCTCCTTCAACAGCCTGGCAATCACCAAGTTGATGATTTGCATCAGATTGCATCTCCGAACGAAACCGACGTCGCAACTCCGACCCTCCTCTGCGCTTGCCGCTTTTCGTCTGCTTGCACCTTTGGCATGCGCCCAACGACATGATCTATTGCGATACGGTCGAACAGACGTCTGATAAACCCAGCAAACTGCTCTCGGTAAATTCTACTTCTTCATGGCTCCCAACATTTTCTCCAGGATGGCCCCGCCACCAAAGGCATCGCCGTCATCTCGCGAAGAGCTGAGCGGACGTGGTGAGGATGATCGCGATATTGAACGGGAGGCTGGGCTCGGCGTCGACGAGGAAAACTTCAGGCAGCATTTCCAAGAACATGACCTAGATCACGCACAAGGCCTCGCGATAGATGACAGCCATGCTACTCTCGACAGTACTGCAGGGCTTCTCAGAACTGCCCGGAACGCCGCTGGGAAAGTTTCTCAAGGCCGACAGCAACACCGTAATCCCACCCCCAGATGGCTCAGCCAGGAAGAAGACATAGACAACGACGTTCCGGCTTCTCTACTTGTAGAGCCTCACGATATGGAAGCAGACAAGAAAGTTTCTAATCGTACCAGACATCGCGCACCTAACACCAGACAACAAGCCATTCCCGGC
This sequence comes from Colletotrichum orbiculare MAFF 240422, assembly GCA_000350065.2. Classification (NCBI taxonomy): domain Eukaryota; kingdom Fungi; phylum Ascomycota; class Sordariomycetes; order Glomerellales; family Glomerellaceae; genus Colletotrichum; species Colletotrichum orbiculare. The sequence continues at coordinate 1,310,811 of AMCV02000019.1, read as the reverse complement.
CCTTCTAATCGACGTAATCACGCTCAGTGGGAGACTACCCAAGCCCAGCAAAGGCTTCACCCAGCAGGCAGCATCCGGCCTGTGGCACTTCAATCACACTCCCCTGCGCGAGGCTTGGCATCGGGTAATGGAAAAGACAAAGCCCTCTGGAGATGGGTCAACGTCTCAAATCTCGACGGCTTTATCGAGGAGGTGTACACATACTACTTGGGTAGTGGTTTTTGGTGTATCGTTTGCGCCCGGGCTCTACACCTGCTGTAGGTTTTACTTTTGCGGTCGTTCTTTTGCTCGCAGCTGATTTTCGTGTTTCCCATAGAGAATCGGCATTTTTTGCTGTCTTTCTCACGTTCATGACACAATGTATCGACTACTCTCTATTTTCCGACAAGGACAAGAAGTCCCTCAAAGAGGTGGTCGTTTCTCAGTGCACTAGGAAGATGTCTCTTCTCTGGAATTTTGGCCTGTGGCTGTATGTCTTCTACTTTATTTGGAAGGCCGTACAATTCACCGTCGACATCCGGCGGCTTGCTCACATGCGCAACTTTTACACATACCTACTCGAAATTCCTGAGGAGGACATGCAGACAGTTTCGTGGCAAGACATTGTTGCCCGTATTATGTCGCTACGAGACGCAAACCCTACGACAGCGACAAACATTTCCCGGTCTCAGCGGCGTTGGATGAAAAACCAGTCAAAGGAGCGCCTGGACGCTCACGACATTGCCAATCGACTGATGCGCAGAGACAACTATTTGATCGCCATGATGAACAAAGACGTCATCGACCTTACTCTTCCCATTCCCTTCATGAGGACACATCAGTTTTTCTCCAAGAGTTTGGAATGGAATATTCACTTCGCCGTCCTAAGCTTCGTTTTTGATGAAAACAACCAAATTAATCAGGAATTTCTCAAAGCAGACCGGAGAGGTATCCTAAGTATGAAGTTGAGGTCACGCCTCATGTTCGCCGGCATAATCAACCTTTTGGTTGGACCTTTTGTGGTGGCTTATCGCGTCATTGAGAACGCTCTGACCTATTACAATGTGAGCCGTATCCGCTGAGCGGCAAAGAGTTGCGGGAAATGCATGCTGATTGATTTGATAAAGGAATACCAAAAGGACCCTTCGACCTTCAGTCATCGGAGATATACGCCGCTGGCAGAATGGAAATTCAGGGGTTTCAACGAGCTCCCACACCTTTTCCAAGAGAGGTTGAACATGTCGTACCCTATTGCCAGTGTATACATGGACCAGTTTCCGAAGAAAATGACGGAGCAATTTGCGAGGTCGGTAACTTTCATCGCTGGAGCCATCACTTTCGTGCTGGCCGTTGCATCATTCCTGGAGCCTGAGCATTTCCTCGGATTCGAGCTCGTGTTGGGCAAGTCGGCACTTTTCTATATCGGAATATTCGCAGCAACCTGGGCGGCCGCCAGAGGTATGATATCAGAGGAGACAACGGTATTCAACCCGGAATATGCCCTCCGGAGTGTGATCGAGTACATCCGTTACATGCCGGATCATTGGCAGGGTCGGTTACACACAGCCGAAATCAAGAGAGAGTTTTCGGGGCTCTACAAGCTCAAGGTCTTGATCCTGATCGAAGAGATATTGGGCATCATCACAGCCTCGCTAGTGCTCATCATATCGGCCCCCAAATGCAGCGACCAGATCATCGACTTCTTCCGAGAGTTTACGATCCACGTGGACGGTGTCGGATATGTGTGCTCGTTTGCCGTATTCGACTTCAAAGCGGCTGCTGGTAAAGAAATGAAGCCTAGCGCATCCGGAGACGTTCGCGAAGACTACTATTCAACCAAACACGGCAAGATGGCTGCTTCTTACTACGGCTTCCTGGAAAACTACGTCATCAACCCAAAGACGGGTATGGCTAGTCACGTTCCTCCGGGGAGCCGGCACCATTTTCAGCCTCCGCCCGCCTTTCCAGGGCTGAGCTCGCCCACCCTAGCTGCCGACATGCAAGGCTCCAGAGTGAACCGACATGACATTGCACGCGTACGAACGCCGGGAGGTTTGGTTGGACAAGCCCGGACGCCGCGATTTGGGCCCTCGATGACGGCTCCGTCGCCAATGGCATCCATGCTTTTGGACCCTCACCACCAGCCGGCGGCAACGACGGCGACAGCATTCGGCGGTCGTAGCACGCATAAGAGCCGAGGCCAAAGCGGGCATCGAAACCAAGGGATTCTGGAAGAATCGACCGAAGACAGTCTGGGCATCGACGAGCATTCGCGTTCGCAAGTCCCTTTCGATGAAGAAATTGAGGGCTCGGGGCCTCTAGGCGAGTCGTTGTGGGAGACGTCCCCGCCAAAGGGCCCTAGCCGAGAGAACAGCACGGGGAATACGGAAGGGCAAGATGGGGGTGTCCTGGGACTGATTTATCAGTTCCAACAGGCGCATCGTAACAACCGGCAGGGTAGGGTGTTATAATAAACTGAGAGTAAAGAGTTATGTAAAACTATTAAAATCTAATAGATATCTAAGAAAACAGTACTATAATTTACTAATAAAAAGTCTTTCTTAATATGAAATATATTATAGATTTAATATATATTTTATTATTAATAATTATATAATATTAATTTCTATTTAATATAGTAATTTAATATCTAGCTAGCTTTTACTGTTTTATAGCAAAAGTAGTAAGTTTAAATCTTATAGTATGTAACTACAACTTGTAGCTATATATTTTCCAATTATATAAACTATATAGTAACTACTACTAGCTATTAGTTTTTACTATTAGCTATTAATAACTAGTAATTACTAATAGTTTACTATAAGTATTACTAATTAATTAGTATTAGTATTATATAACTATAATCTTTTAAAGAAGTAATTATAATAGATATAAGCTTATACTTTCCCTTTATAATATACTTTCTATATTTATTAATAATTATATTAACTAATTATATTTACTACTTAAGGTTTCTTCTATTTAAATAGTTCTTTAGAACTAGTAGTATCTATAGGATAAATAAAGTAAGAGCCAATAACTAGGTATAACTACTTTTAAAAAGTCCCAGAAAGGCATATGACTTTAAATAGATTAGAGACCTTCAATATAACTACTATTAAATATAAACTGAATTCACTTATATTATTATATAGATAAAAGAATATTATATCTAATTATGATTTCTATATAATATACTATATACTTATTAGACTAATTAATTATTATAGTAGTAAATATTATATGAATAATTAGTTTACTAATTAAGTTATTTAACTCAACTAATAAACTAGAAATAATATCTTTTAGGCTTGTTTTTATATTACGAAAGATATATAGATACTATTACTTAGATATAATATTACTAAGTAGAATACTGACTCTGTATTATTGATTATATAACTACTATATCTATTAACCATAAATAAATAAGAATTAACTTTATTTAACCTTTGGCAATAAGTGTTATTATTATTGTTATTATTAAGAATAAATACAGAATAGTATATAAGAAGAAGACTATAACATTTTCAAAGAATAGAGTATTATTTAATAAATAGATATAAAGAATAAGAAGTTATTATAATTGTAGATTATTCTACTATATTATGAAGATATATAGAACTTTATGAGTAGATAAATAATCTAAATAGAAAGTATAAAATAACTTATTTACTCAGTATTATTAATTCTTATTATATAGTAATTAATTAAATAGATTATAGTAAAATATAGAATAATATTGTAATTATATAAATATGAAGTTTCAAATAAAGGAAATTCACTATAAGGTTTTATCTCTTACCAGTATTTATCTCATATTTTCCAATCTTATAATAAGAAATTATAAGAAAAAAGACTGACTGATTTATTATATACTTTTAACTTTTCAATTTTCAATAATCTATGTTAATAGCGATATATAAAATAGGATTACTATATACTCTATTAGCTAAGTAGCTTAATATCTCTTGTAGATGAATAAGCGTATTTACTATATTTTGATATTACAGTATTCTTAATAATTTAATAATAACTATTATAGATTGAATTGTAGATATAGTGGTATGCATTAGGGGCATATAAGTTAGTATTATTATTATTATTATTATAATATATATCTTTTTAGTAATAGAAGCTATAGAGGTAGTATTACTTTAAGTTATGCTTATAGTAGTAGTCTATAGTAGTATTCTTTCTGATATATCTTTTAGTTATATAATATTACCAGCACGACTAGCTATATGAATTAATATATATAAAATAGAGCCATTTAAAATCTATAAAAGCTATATAAATAACATAACAAAGAAAACGATAAATATTAATAATCAAATAACAATTAAATAAGTTAGACTTATTTGTATAGTAACTTATATCTTATTGCTCACTTGAACTTCTAGTATTTAGTAGAAAGAAGAATATTATTTATATGCTATATTCATTAATGTCTACCTCTAGCTAAACGTTGATAGTAATTAGAAATACAATATATTGAAGTAACTAAAGATTTCAAAAACGAAAAGCTTAAAGCTATCTATTTTACATATGAAGGCAAACTTAAATATAAAGCTATTTGAAGTATAAAGCTATTGAAAGAAGAAGTAACTTTTAAGTAGTAATATTACTATATTATTAAATATTTGAAACTTCTACTGTTTATGAGAGTATTAATAGTTCAGATAGTCTTTCTGCGTTCTATAATTATAAATCATTTATTTTAGTAGCCATTAGTGTTATAAAAGTATCAAATGTAAGTCGAAAAGCTTAGTGTCTTTATTAAGGTAAAAATAGTAATTTAATAAGTGGGGCAAAAAGCTATATACTAAGTATTCAGTTTACTAGTACTCAGCTATAGTATTACTATAATAAATAGTATTATAGGTAGTATAAGCTACTTTATTAGTCTTATGAGTATAGCAGCTTAAATATTAGTAAGAACTTTATAATAATTAGATATAGTTAACTAGTAGCTCTAGATTTTATATATACTTGCCTAGATTATGATAAGATATGTAGAAAGTTTCTAGTATTATTAATCTAGCTATAGGTCTATAGTTTTAATTTTCAACGTTGAACAGCCTATTTGATAGGTAATAAAAAGCTATCGTTCTATTATAAGAACTATAATTAAAAATCTTCTTGATTATAAAGATTAGAAAACTGTACATATTGATAATATTACTTTAAAGCTTTATAGAAGTACTAATCTAATTGGAATATAATACATTTCATAAAGCCTTTAATTTATTATCTAAAGGACTAGTCAGGAGAGTATTACTAAATAAAGTACCTAGAAGTAATATTAGTTGAGATAAAAGTCTAAACCTTACTGATAATATCTTTCAACTTAATTATATTCTTAAAGGTTTAATGTATAATTATATTAAAGTGAGATATAAATACATATACTTTCTAATAATAAGTCAAAACGACTTTCTACTAATATTTAAAAGTCAACTGTAATAATAAATAGAATCGTAAATAAATTTGAGTTTTAATAATAAACGTATTATAGTCTTTTTAGAGTTAATATAGTCTGATAGTTTATGTTTATATATAGCTATTTTAATGTACTAAATCTAGTACAATGAAACATTAGAGTTATATAGAAAGAAAACTCCTTCATTAGTTTGATTTTA
>AMCV02000019.1:1286678-1301896 GCA_000350065.2 Colletotrichum orbiculare MAFF 240422 | reverse complement strand
CAGATATAATATAAAAATTTTAAGTATTATATAATATTATTTAGTTTAGTTAATATCTTAATAACCTTCTAAGTATATATTAATAATACTTTAGTAGGTTTTATAGATATTATATATATTATCTATTTAGATAATATTTTAATATTTATTAAGACTAAAGAAAACTATATAGAAATAATAAGAGAAATATTAAGCTAGTTATTAACTATAAGGTTTTATATTAATCTAGAGAAATATAAATTTTATATATAAATAATTAAGTTCTTAGGTTTTATTATCTTTCCTAAAAGTATTATTATAGAAGAAGAAAGAATAGTAGTAATTAAGGAGTAACTACTACTTATTAATATTAGAGAGATTTAGATTTTCTTAGGGTTTATAGAGGTTTATAAGAAATTCATTTAAAACTACTCTAAAATATATACTAGACTTATTAATTAACTAATTAAGTAGGTAAAGAGAGAGAATATAATAACTTCTAATATAATTAAAGTTTTTAAAAATCTATAAGATAGGTTTACTTAAATATTTATTCTATAATATTTTAATTTAGTTTTTCTAATTTATATAAAAATAGATATTTCTAACTTTACTATAAGAGTAGTAATTATTTAATTAGAAGAAAGATAGTAATAACTACTAGCTTATTTCTTATAGAAATTAAAATAAATAGAATTAAGATATAATATATTAGAAGTTAAACTACTAGCTATTTATAAAATAATATTTATGTAGAAATATTATTCTTTATATTTATAATATAAAGTTATTTTTATTACTAATTACTTAAACTACTAATATCTAGTAGTAAAACTCTAACTTAATAACTATTAAGTAAAATTCTTTTAAGATATATTATTATTTAATTATATTATTAATTATTAACTAGAGAAGTAAAACTTAGTAGATAGTTTATTAAGATAACTAGATTATTAACTTATAAAAAGAAAAACCTAAGGAGCTAGAAATATTTTTTTAGAAAACTTCCTAAGTTAGTTTCTAGATAGGATAGTAGTAATATTTCTTTAAGGCTAAAAGCTAATAGTAGACCTAAAAGATATTATTATAAAGAAATTAGAAAGGATATTAGAAGAAGAAATCTAATAAGTATAAAAAAACTACTATTAGAAGAAGAAAAAAATTATATTAAAAAATAATAATTAGTCTATTAATAAAAAAAGAAAGGTAAAATTTTAAAATAAACTAGTTATTTTTAATAGATATTAACTCTAAGTCGACTTATTAATAGTTTTTTATAATAAACCCTTAGGGGGGTATTTAAATAATACTAAGATACTTAAGAAGTTAGAATAAATATACTAATAGAAATTTATAAGAAAAGATATTATAAAATATATATTAAAATATATAATATACTAATAATTAAAACCTTAATACTACTTCTTATATAGTAAATTAATATTTCTACTAATACCTACTAGTTTATAATAATATATTAATATAGACTTTATTACTAAATTACTTAAATTAATTAGACTTTTAAGGAAAAACTATAATAATATATTAATAGTAGTTAATTAATTTATAAAGTATATATTCTACTTCTTAATAAGGGAGTTTCTAATAGCAGATGAGCTAGCAGCCTTTTTAGTAAATAATATCTTCTTTAAATATAGAATTCTTTAAACTATTATATCTAATAGAAATTTACTATTTACTAGTAGATTTTAAGTTTTTATTACCTACCTACTAGCTATTAAGAGGAAACTAAATATAATATACTATCTACAAACTAATAAGTAAATAGAATAGTAAAATTAAAATATAGAATACTTCTTAAGAGTAATAATTAATTTTAATTAAGATAATTAAACTAAATAATTACTTATAGTTAAATTTATTTATAATACTTCAGTCTATAATACTACTAGGGTTATACTAGTAGATATCTTAATAGGTTACTTATTAAGAAGACTTCATAATAATTCTCTAGAAAGTATTAAACCTAAAGTAATCCTTATAGTAGAAGAAAAAATAAGATATTTCTAATTATATTAATAGTAGCTAAAAATCTTACTAGAAGAAGTAAATAAAAGATATACTAAGTAGTATAATAAGAGAAAGAAGTAGTTAGACTTTAAAGTTAGTAATTATATATTACTATCTACTAAAAATATCTGATAAAAATAACTAGCTAAAAAACTATCTAATAAATACTTAAAGCTATTTAGAGTAGTATAAATAATTAATAAGAATTAAATATTTAAACCTAATTCTAAATAAGAAGTATAAGATTTATAATATTCTTTTTCTATGATAATTAGAAAAATATAGAAGTAATCTACTAGTATCCTAAGTAGTTCCTATTAAAGATTTAGGAGATAATATATATAAGGTTAATTATATAGTAAATTATAAAAGACTATAAAGAAATTATTAATATTTAGTTAAATAAAAAAAGTATAAAGTAGAAGAAAATTTATAAGAATCTTAGTAGAATATATTATTAGAACTAAGGTTAGAATATAAAGAAGATTTCTTAAGGATTACTAGTAAGTTATAAGGGGAGTAATATATTTAAATTATTAGTAAAATAAGATTAAGAAATTTATATTAACTTAAAAGCTAAAGAAAAAATATAATAAAACCTAAAAGTAATAATAAATTTTTAAAAGGAAAAAATATATAGAGTATTAAGGGGGGAATAAGAAAGTATTAGATTACTTAGTATTATTATTATTATTTTTCTTATTATTATTATTTCTATTTCTACTACTTTCCTTATTATTATTATTATTACTAAGCTACTTAGAAACCTTAAGAGTTAAGGAATATAAATTAAGAATATTAATATACTAAAAAGATAATATTAATAAGTAGAGAATTATTAAGAAAGTATTAGAAGGATAGAAAAATACTTATAATATAAAAATAAGTTAAAAACTACTTTAGAAAAATCATCTAGAAATTTATAAAAATAATAATTTATATTTTAATAATATAAATTTATACTTCTTAGGCTTACTAGAGGGTAGTAGTAACTTTTATACTTCTCTCTAAAAAATAGTTATATTATAAAGTAGTAGTAATTATAACTTTAATAGCTATAAACTAATACTTATAAATTAGTTATTCTACTTCTTTATCTTTAGTTTTATACTTAATATTAAACTTATAAGTATAAAAAACTTTAGCTTAGAAAGCCTTATAAGTAGTAACCTAGGTTTTCTTAAGATCTTTTTATATTAATAATTAGTAGGAGAGTACTAAGGGATAATAATATAGGTTTCCTACCTTAGTATTATAAGTAGTTATAAAGGGGTTAGCTTTAGATAAAAAATTATTAAAAAAATAATATAAGGTGAAAGTTATAGAAGTAGTAATATAAATAGCCTAAAGAGATATTAGATTATATTTTATAGCTATAGGAGTAGTTTATAAGAAGAAGGATAGAAGTATATTAGAATATACTCCTTACTATATATAGTAATATAATAAGAATACTTATTATTAATATCTAAAATAATTAGTAGAAATAGGAAAAAAGAAAGTAATAGAAATATATTAATAATCTTATAGTAAAAAAAGGAGAATAAAAGAGTAACTAGTTAGCTTCTAAATAACTATAAGGTAGAAATAGTAGTAGTAGGAGATTTAATATATAAAGTTATTACTATTATTATTATTATTAATTAGAAAAATATAGGGGGTATATAATAACTTAGTAGCTCCCTTCTTCAAAATAGTAACTCTTTTTTTAAATAGGAATAAAAGTAGGAGGAAGAAGTATTAGGAAAATAAGGGTAGGAGTAGTAAGAGTAGTAGGAGTAATAAGAGTAGATATTATAATTATTATTATTATTACTTTTAATAATTTAGAAATAAAATTATTAATAAAAGAGAAAATAAAGATAATCTATAAGTAAAATTAAAAATTTAAATAATAAAAAAAGCCTTCTTTTAATTAAAAGTAGTTAAAAGCTTCTTTAGGGTAAAAGATAGTAAAATTAATAATAAAGAAATTACTTATAGGTTACTAGGGGGAGATAATAAGAGTAGTAAAAAGAATAATATTAATCTCTAAAACTAGAAGAATCATAAAATATATACCGCCTTAGTCTAACTAGTAAAAATAGTATTCTATAAAATAAGTAGAAATAGGAAACTAGTAAGTTACTACTAAGAGAAACTTTATATAACTTCTATAAGAATTAAAATATTATAATTATAATAAATATAAAATCCCTATAACTAGGGATAAGGAAGAAGTCTTTCTAATATCTCTATAGTTAAAGAAGACTAATTATTCTATATAGAAACTTTAGATTAATTAGAATATAGCTATAGTTAGAATATATTTTAGGAGGCTAATATTAACTAGGACTAAATATTAGGAGGCTAAAATATAGAGCTTAGAATAAATACCTAGGTTCTAACTAAAAAAAGATATTAAAAAAAAAGCGGAATACTACTACTTTATACTAATATCTTAATAGTTAGGTCCTAAAGATAGGACCTCTAAGAGGAAAGATTATATTAGGCTATTATAGAAAAGAGGAGTACTAGAGGGCTACTAAAACTCCTATATACTAACCTTAACTACTAGAATAATAGATATTCTAATAATATAAAACTTAAATATAAATATAGAGCTATAATTAAATAAGGGGAAGGCTAAGTTCGAATAGTCACATAGCGTAGTATATACCTATTAAGAAATCCAATCACTTAATACAAACCCAGCCTGATAATATATAACTAAATATTTTCCTATTATAGAGATTATTTACTTAGCGTTATATAAGGCTATCTATTAGGCGTAAGGCTAAAGATATAAAACTCTATAGCTATTTATCTATTTAGCTTTTTATAATAAAAAAGAGTAGTATTATAATGGTATTATACTAGTATTAGAATAATTTAAACTATTCTTATACTTATTATTATTAGATTTATTCTAATATATAAAGATCTTCTATTTCTATTATTCTAATAGAAGTAATAAGAAGTTGTACGATATTTCTATATGAATAAATCGTATAAAAATCGCTCTATAAATGCATACTCATTTTACCTTTTTACCCCTAGTGGTTCTTAAGTAAATAAGGTAAAGGCATAGAGGTTTACTTTTTTACAAAGTACTAGAAGCAGCTCAAGCCACATACGCTATAGTATAGCACCTCATACGCTGTAGCTATAGTAGCTAATACGCTGTAGCTGCGCTGTAGTATGCGCTACGCTTTAGTCTATACGCTGTAGTTATAGCGCGTCATACGCTGTAGCTATAGTAGCCTATATACTATACTAAGGTGTATACGCTATAGTTATAGCACCCTATACACTATAGTTATAACGCCCTATACACTATAGTTATAACGCCCTATATACGATAGTTATAACGCGTTATACGTTGTAGCTATAGTAGCTTATATGCTACGCTAAGGTATATACGCTATAGTTATAATGCTTTATACGCTATAGCTATAGTAACCTATACGCTATAGCTATAGCTAGAACTCTGAAATAAACCCTCTATATAAGAACCTTAATATCTCTACAAATAATAGTTAGAAATAGTTAATCATACTATTAATCGAATTACTATTTCTCCCTCTATTTAACTATTATTATTACGAATATTTTGAATAAGTCCTCATATTAAGAAAACTACTTTTATTATATTACGTTTCTCCTAATTTCATAGTTATCTATAGTAATAATTTAACTGTTAATTTACTTACTTATCTATCTATTTTAATAGGTTATAACCCTAGTTCTTTTTAACCTGAAGATTTCATATTTTATTTATTAAAAAATTACTCTTTTATTTATTTATAAAAATTAAATATTATAACAAAATCTATAAAGGTCTCTACTTTTTTACTACTTTTATAGAAACTAGATACTTTTTTAGAATTACTTTATTTTTAATAGAAAATTAACCTTATATAATAAGTTATATTAATATTTGAAAATCCGACTTTTCTACCTATTCTAGCTCTTTTTAATTCTTTAGATACTTAAGATTTATTCTTAATTAACTACTATTTCAAATTACCTTCAAGTTTATTTCCTCTTTAGTTTCAAATTATTTTAATAGTAAAAAGATTAATTCATATAGAAAACCAACTCTTTTTATCTCGAATTTTACTTAGACTTTCTGTTGATCTTATAAAGAAGGAAAAATTAAATTTATTTAAAAAAGAGAAGGAAAATATTAAGATTTAGACTTCTGATTTGTAGATTTATTCTTTAAGTTATATCTTTATTTTAAATAGAAAAAAAGGATTTTAATCTTTAATCTTTATCTTTTTAGAAAAAATAGTACTTTTTTATATTATATATTATAAGAATTTTATATCTTTTTAGAAAAACCTTTATAAATTATATACTTTCAAAAATTTACTTTATTTTAATAAAATAGGTAATTTTAGAAAGATTACCATTTCTAAATTGATAGGAAATAGAAATTATAAGGTTTAATCTATTTATATTAAAGTTTTACTTATTAGTAAAGATATTTTGATAGATATTACTAAGCTTATTACTTCTAAGAATAAGGATAGAAATAAAAAAGCTCTAAATTATATATAATTATATTATAAAGATAGCTTTTTTTAATTAGAAAAAATGATATAGATATTTTTTAAATATTTAAATATTTAAAAGAACTCTATAAGCCCTTAGGATTTACTAATAAATTCTTAATTTATAAAGAGTTTTTTAATACTATTTCAGATAACTTTAATAGTATAGAAGAATTTCTAAATAAAATTAAAGAATTAACTAATAATCTATTATTTAGTTACTTTTACTCTATACTTAGAATAGTATCTAAGCTCTACACTTTATATATAGATTTAACTATAGATTTTACCTAATAATAGTATTTATACTAATACTAGCTTATAACTAGTTAAAATAGTAATAAAATTACCTATTATTATAGATAATTATACCCCTAGTTCTAATATTTAACCCTATAGTAATAGAAGACTTTATAGTAATAATCTATATAAGGAGAACCTTATTAAAACTGGGGTTTAATATATATAGCTAAAAGTAATTATTAAGGTTATAGAGTTGAGAACTTTTATAAACTTCTTAAAAATAGAATAAAATAGAATACTAAGAGTTAGGTATTCTATAATCTATTACTTTTCTATATCCTTTATAATAGAATTAAAATCTCCTTAAAATCTATATACCTATTTATAAAAAAAGTATTATAGAATAAATATAGAGATATTTAGTTATAACTATTATAACTAAAACTATTATTTTATTAGAATAAACCTTAATAAAATTATTCTAAGCGCTATAATTAATAAGTAATTTATAGATATTTAAAAAAATATTATCTAGTTAACCTATAACTTATTATATTAAGCTAATAATATTAGAGACTAAGTATTAATTAGATAATATCCTAATATTAATATATTGCTATAATACTAATTATTAGATATTTTAAAGTATTATAATAATGTAATTATAGAGGTTTTAAAAGCTATCTAGTTATACTAGAAGTATCTATATTTATATAAATATTATTTATATATTAGCTATACTTAATATATTAAGGTTATTTACTAATAGGAATAAGCTGAATCCTATTATACTTATATAGAGATTATAAGTTAGTTTATATTAATAATAGAGAACCTTTATATTAATAATATAAAGTCTTATTTCAAAAGTAAGTAGGGTTTAGTTTAAAATAAGGACGTTAAGGTTGTATATATTAAGGTTATAATAAATATTTAAATAGAATACCTATAGTTAGTAGTAATTAAATATCTCGAGATATTCAAATTATATATAGCTATAAAGGCGTAAGGGTATAAAGGTATAAGGTTATTATAGAAAGAATTATTAGTTATTTATTATTTATAAAAAGGTTAATATGGGGTGGGTATACTAACTACTATAGTTATAAGAGGTTTAGCTCTAGATTAACTAGGGGCTAGCTATAGTAGTTAGCAGGAGGGTAGGAAGGCTAAAGTTATACTTTAGGGGGTAATATGTCTACTAATAGTCGTAGTAGAAAGCGAGCTATTAGTCCCCCCCCTAATAATCTATTATATAATAAATTAGAATTATTTATATAGATAGTTATAATATATATTTTAAATAACCTTAATTCTAATTATAAAGGTTTTCTTATTCTTATAACTTAGAGCTTTAGGTCTAATAAAAAAGCTTATACTTTAAATTCTTTATTTTCTAAGTTATTAAATAGATCTAAAAGAAGAAATAATAATTTAGTTAATTATACTAAAAGTATTTAGAAAAAGAAGAATTTTAGAGTTATTAAAAAGCTTTATAAAAAATAGAAAGAAATCTTTTATAAAAGCTATAACAAAAATAATTATACTAAAGCAAATTATACTTATTTCTATCTAGAAAAAACTGTAAATTAATAGAAGAATATCCTAGTTAAAAATAGTAATAAAAATAAGAAAAAATCTGAAAAGAAGAATTTAGAATCTGTTGAACTAGTAATAGGTAACTAGTAAAAAGTCAAGGGGAATTAACAACTCTCAATTATCAAAGAATAAGGTATTTAGAGTAGTATCTAAAAATAGTACTAATATTAATATAAATAGTAATAATGATGGGAAGTTTAAGTTTTATAGGAAGTAGGGAACTTCGTAGTATTAATATCTAAATAGAATTTATTTTCAGAAAGATTAACCTTACGTTATATAGAGCTTTTAGCTCTATTATACTTAGGCTACTAAGTGGTCTATTTACTAAATACTCTAATATTATAGTTTAATTAATTTAGAGTATAAATAATTAAAGTAGTATAACTTGAAGGCTAATAATTGATTTTCTATAATAAATAGAAAATATAGGGTTATAAGAGTAAAAGAGAATACTTAAGTTTTTAAATACCTAAAATGGGTTATTAGGATAAATATGAGTAATAGCTAAATAGCTAGAATTCTAATATCCCCCCTTAAGATATATAAGATAAACAAATCTTTTATAGTTTAAAAAGTAGTAAAAACTCTAAAAGAAACTATATAGGAAAAATAGAGAAAGCTCTTTTAAAGATTAAAGTCTAAAAAACCTAAAACCTAGAAAGAGTTTGAAGGAAAAAACTTTAAAATAAAGTAAAAAGAACTAGGAAAAATCAGAAAAACTTAAAACTAATAGAAAGTTGAAGGAAAAAATTAGTTTTTAGAAAATAGACCATTAAGACTATTTCTTTTATAAGAAGGCTGAATATTAAGATTATTCTGTAAAATCTTCTTAATAATATTATTAAATCTAACTCAGCCTAAAAGCTTTATTAAAGAATTAGTTATATTATTATTTGTATTGATATAATAGAGATTAATCTAATTATTTTAAATAAGATCTCTAATATAGTAATAATAAATATTAATACACTTAGTTTCTTCATAGAATTTGATATTTTTAGTAAGTTTCTTAACTAATTAATTTTTCATAAAGATAATTAGCTTATTAATAGCTCTAAACTCTAAAGTTTTATTAATAAAAATATAGTTATAACATAAGTAAATAGCTTCTTTATTAATATCTACTAGAACTATATATTTAAATTTATAAATAGATAAAACTATTATTATTTACTTAATTAAGCTATAACTTATAATATTATAGAAATTTAAGTAAAATCTATAATTTGAAGTAGATTTTCTATCATTAATATCTCTAGCTTAATCTAAATCTATAAATCCAAATAAATTAAAAAGATTAATATTATTATAATTATAAATTGATTTATAATTAGAGTTCTTTTTTAAATAACTTTATATCTTATTAAGGGTAATAAAATATTCTTTAGATAGATTTAAAGAAAATTGAGAGTAAGTAGTAATAACTAGAGTAATATCTAGCCTAGTTTTTAAGGTTAAATATAATAAAGCTCCTACTTCTTTTTAATATTCTAATATCTCTTCTTTAGTAGTATTATCCTTATTAATAAAGAATTTAGCTTCATTATCTATTAGAATACTAAAACTATAAATATCCTTTTTATTGAACTTGGTAAGAGTTTTATTAGTATATTTAAACTAATTTATTTCTATACTTTTATTCTTATAGTTAATAATTAAATTATTATTTAAAAAGGTATTAAACTCTCTTAAATCTTGGATTTTTATATCTTTTTAAGATTATTATAAATATATTCTAAAGTAGTAGAACTATTAGCTCTTAATAGTATATTATTAATGTAATATATTAAAACAGCTAAATATTTACTTTTATTCAAATTATATTAAGTATAAATATTTCTTTATTATAAGGAGATATTTTAAACTAATCTTATATAAAATAGATTTAAAATATAAATACTAAAGCTTAAAGCTCTATTTTAACCTATATAAAGCTTTATTTAATAAATTAATAAAAGGCTGATTCTTCTAGTTAGTACTATAAATTAAACTTTTAGAACTTTTATTATAAATATAAATAGTAAGTAACCTAATATATATCTTTTTATCTACTTTTATATAAATAAATATAGTAGTATTATTATACTAAATTAAAGTCTAGCTATAATAAATAGATATAATTAATATATATCTATAATTTTCAAACTTATAAGTAGTACTAAAAGTTTCTAAATAATTAATATTAAAATATTAGTTGAAACCTTAAGTAATCTATCTAGCTTTATATATAGAATTACTAAGATCCTAATTATTAGGTTTTATTTTATAAACCTATCTACCCCCTAATATATTAATATTATTCTTTTTAATAAAAGAAATATCAAGTAGTAGTATGATAGTCTAAATTTCCATAGATTTAATAGTTTTAACCTTTTTATTTATAACCTAAATCTAATTATTACTAAACTAAGAATTTAAAGCTTTTAAAAGAAATAATTAGTTTATCTAGAGTATTAACTAATAATATATACTGAGTAATATAAAAATTGCTATATTTATTAATAAATAAGTTACTATTGTAATCATATTTATTAAAATTAGTATAAAAAACTAAAAAGCAATAATCTTTAACTATAAGGAATATACTTTCTTTATATAAATACTATTTATAGTCTTTTTTAACTTCTAGATTTAAAAAAGGAATCTCTATAGATATAATAGACTTTTTATTAGATTTCTTATTACTATCTACAATTCTATTCAGACGAATTATAAAAAAACTACTTAGTTTTCTATTAGGAAAAAGATCTAAATTATATTATACATAATTAGGAAGCAAAATCTAGTATATATTATATATAATTAAATGTGGCTATACGCGCCGCGTAAGGCTCTAGTTTAAGTAGTTTAAATAAGGCGAAACCTATAGAAATAGTACTAATACCTAAAGTTTAACTAGTATAAATTCTACTTCTTAAATATATTATTCTTAATATACCTCTCTAGCTTTAAAAGTTTTATCTATAAGTTAGTCTTTCTAAATAATACTAATTAAACCTTCTATTTATATCTTATAAGAAACTTCTCCTATTACCTTATTATTTTTATTAAACTTCTACTCTTATAATAAGAAGAACAATACTATTTATAAATTATTTAAATACTTCTTATTAACTAGAAGGTATTTCTAATACCCCTAAGTTTTTTATTTAACTTTATTATTACTATAATTCAGGATTTATAGATTCTAACTAGTTATTAAAAATCTTATTAAAATCTTTAAATATTAAAAGCCTTTCTTATAATTCCTCCTCTTACTATAGCCTTAAGTAGTTTAACTAATCCGTTATATTAATCTAAATAATAAAAATATTAAACTAATAATTCTAGAGAAACTTTATAAAACTATTAGTTATAAAGTCTCCTAAAAATATATATTTAATCTTAAAATACTTTTATATAACTTCTTATTATAACTAATAGGTATAAATATCTATATATTATAGTTTTATATATAATTATACTATTTTAATAGTTATAAGATATATAGTTTACTAACTATTATATTAGATTTAAATAGTAAGATAAAGCTTATATATCTTACTTCTACTAAATATATTTATTATAAAATCTACTTAAAATATAATAATAAAATAACTAGTAAAAATAGCCTCTTAAGTAACTTAAAATAATACTAAAAGCTCTATTTTAATTATTAAAATAGTAATAGTATTTTATTTATTAGCTTACTATATAATTAGACTTCTAAAGAAATATATAGTATATACTTAAGAGCTCTTTTAATTATTATTATTATCTATAAAACTAATATCTATAGTAATTATAAATGTATTAAATAGATCTCTAGTTTTATAGCTAAACTTAAGGTAGAAACTCTTTATCTTACTAAAATATTATATTATTTATTTAGTTTTTATATAGCAGTTATCTAAAGGGTTTTAATTAAAATATAATAATTAGTTTACTATATAGGTAATATCTAGTCTTATTATAATTATAGTATAATTAATAAAGCTAACGTCTTATTAGTAGTATTTAATTTCTATATAAGAAGCCTAATTATATTATAATAAGAACTCTTTAGTTTTTAGAAGGATTTTAAAACATTTAACATACTATATATATTTTATAAAACGCTTAAGGAGCTTTTTAATATATACTACTTATAAGAACTATAGCTATTATACTACTTAATCTTAAATAACCTTAATACTAAGAAATTACTATAAGTTTTTACTTCTTTTAAAATAATACTTCTTTTAAAAATCTACTAATAATATAAGTATTTTAGATATATCTTCTAAGGGGAATAAAAAGATATAATTATTAATATAAAAGAAGAAGATAATATACTTCTTAAGTTAGTAATATAGCTTTCTTATAATAAGTTTAAAGTTAAAATACTTAAAGCTAGTTTTTAAATGATATTACTATAAGAAGGGAGACTTCTATAAGTTATATAGTATTTTATTAAAGTAGTAAATCTTACCTAGTGTTTAGTAACCTAGTAGTATCTCTATATAAATAACTTTATTAAGTATTATATATATAAAAGTATTAACTATATTATATTAGAATAACTTAAGGTTAAAGTAGTTAGTAATTACTATAAAGGTTTAAAATAATATATCCCTATTAGAATAACTATATAAGTCTTATAGTTATTTTATAACTATTAATTTCTATAGATAACTAGTTAAATCTTAATTTTTAAGAAATACTTATACTTATCAAACTTATAAGTATAAACTTGATAATATTTTAAAATTTTTAAACTTCTTATAAGAATTCTACTAACCTTATTCTAGGAATATGATTTAATATAATTCTTAAGATAAACTTATTTAACTTTTACTATAGTTTTAATATATAGATAAATAAGTACTACTAAGTAAGATATAAGTAATAATAATAGCTTTTACTATAAAACTCCTAGAATAAAAACCTCTATTCCCCTATATTTTAAATATTCTCTAATATCTAATTCACCTTATAGCTAAAATTTGTCATTAGAAGTTATAATATTTATATCTTAGAATCTTTAAGAAAATTAAACCCTTAGGACTCCTTCTAATTAACTATTTATACTACTTTATAAGTATAAGTAGAAATATTTTAAAATATCTCAAAATAATTAAAAAGTATTAACTAAAAAAGTAGTTTTAAATAAAAATCTCCTAGTAACTCTAATATAATATTTTATTTATTCCTTATACTTAACTTTCTCTAAAATACTTAAACTCCTCGCCCCCCTATAATCTTATCTATATAAATAAGATTATAAAAAAATACAATAGGTAACTCTAGAAAGATTATTAATACGAATTTTATAGTTTTAAATAGTACTTTATAAAGCTCTAAAATAACTACTATATAGATATAAAGCTTTAAATTATTATAGTTACTTCTTATTCTAATATAAACTATTTTATTAAATTTTTTACTAAAGCTTAAATAAGTAGTTAAACTAACCTCAAGTAGATTTACTATAATTATTTATTCTTATAACTAGTAAGTAACTTTATTAGAATTAAACTATTTAAAATCATCTTATAGAAAAGCTAAATCCATATTAAAAAAGAAAGTTTTATTAAAAGAAATATTATAAATTATTATAATCTTATTTTAAATTAGGTTTTATACTTAATATTAATTAGTTAAAATATAGCTAATTGAAAAGCTAATAAAAACATACTTCTTAACATATACTAAATAGTTATATTTAAATTTTATATCTATAGTAAGAATAAAGTATCTATAGCTATAAGTATAGAAGTAAGCTAAGTCTAATTTTATAGTATTATCTTTTTAATAGTTTTATAAAACCTTTAATATAATATTTACTAACCTAAAAAATATATTAGTATTTAGTTATAAAGAAATACTACTACTTATAAAATTTTAAATTAGAATTCGTAAAGTAGTTTATTCTTATACTTTATAATTCTTATATATATTTTAATAATCATTCTAATATATTTAATATTTCTATTTTAATTCTAAGTATATAGAATAAATAGTTTGGGATATATACCTTAAGAAGTTAGATTATATTTTAAACTTTTATACTTAGGGATTTTATTATTATATTTAAAAACTTTAATATTAATATTATACTAATACTTAAAGAATACAATAAAATTTTTAAATATTTTTATAATAATAGCTTTAGTATAGTTAATAAGATAGAAATCCTAGGAGTAATTAGTAATTCTATTTATAAATATTAGAATTAAAATATAACTACTATAGTTCTAATAATAAGAGTAGAAGTTAAAAGTAATATAATCCTTAGGAATAATATATAAAATATTCTTATGCTTAATATAATAGATCTTTTATTTTACCCTACTAATATTATAAATTTCATATACCCCCTTAATAGGCTAATATTTATTATATTTTAAGTAGCTTTTAGTAATATAAATACTTTGTATAGGCAAAATCAAGTAGTTAAAAGGTTTTCTACCAAGATATTCTAATTATTAATATTAAAGCTATTTATTATTTTTTAGGAATTTTTAAATAGTATTTATAGTATACTATTAGTAATAGTAATATCTAAAAGAAAGTTTATACTATACTAACTATACTACTAATATAGTTAATTTCTTATAAAATATATAATATTTAAGAACTTACTAATTATATTGAATATTAATAACTATAATTTCAGAATAATTACTCCTCTATAGTTAAGATAAATAGTTTAACTAAATATCCTACTAGTAGCCTTATTTTTATAACTACTAAAAAGAAATAAGGTTTATAATTAGAATAATATAGAAAGTAATATTATATAAATATAATTTAACTTTTTTATTTTTACTAGTTATAATAAAGATCTTAGTATTTCTATAATTC
>AMCV02000019.1:1254234-1277498 GCA_000350065.2 Colletotrichum orbiculare MAFF 240422 | reverse complement strand
AAAGAAAACGCCTTATAATTAATATTATAATATTAAAGTGGTTATATAAATATTATAAGTTTTATAAAGTATAATAGATTAATAGAAATAATAATATTCAAATACCTTTATAAAAAGCATATTAAACTATACCTTTAAGAGATTTATTAATTTAAACTATATAACTATTTAAATAGAAAGATAAATAACTTAAATAGAATAAATAAATAGGTATTTAAATACTATTAAGGTAAAAAAGTATAGATTGCTAAGAGTATTATTTTTTATATGAATAGATAGATACTAGGGTATATAGTAAAAGGAAAAATTACTAATATTAGTTATGTTATACTATAAGGTATATAATAACTATATATATTACTATATATATAGTAGTATACTTTCTATACCCTACTAGCAATAAGTATTAAATACCTAGTACTAATTATAGCTAATTGTATAGTAATTAGTAAGTAATTACTATACTATAGATCTAGAGCTTTATATAGCGCCTCACGTTATATAATATAGGAATAATAATAATGAATAACTAGAATACTACTTTATACCTATATAGCAAGATCATATATAGCATATATTACCCTCTAGATAAACCAACATTTTTAGATACTTATAACTAATATTATCTATTATATTCTTGATTAATATAATAATATTACTAGTATAGCTTATTCTATTATACTATCATTTTAAGTTGTTAATATTAGTGATCTTAATATAAAGAACTATTCATTTTAATTAAATAGGAATTCTAAACTTATAGAGAATATTTATTTTAGTTCTTATAAATAAGAGTTTATCCTATTTAATATTATATAGTATAGGTTTATTAAAGAAGATAGATAATATTCCTATTAAGTTAAGTTTAAACTAATTCAATAAGTTAATACCTAATTAGAGTATATAATAAATATTATATAAAACATATTTAATATTATTTAAGATAATTCTCAGATTACCTTTTATAGTTAAAGTAATCCCTTTAGTATTTCCCTATTTAATAGGTAAAAGAGTCTTAGTTTTATTAATTAAATAATTATAATCTTTATCTATATAAATAGTAGTTCTAATATTAATAAAAAATAAAATAATTTCAATCTATTTAATAGAACTTTTAATTTACTAAATTATCTTAGAAATTAAAATATTTAGAATCTTTTTAATAAAAGTCTTTTTAAGAAAAAGCTAAATTAGAACTATATTTTTAAACTTAATATTTTCTTCTTTATCCTCTTCTTCTTAAATTTCTTTAGTATTAGAATCAAGTTATATAAGATTGTTAATTATATTACTAGAGATCTCTTTAATTATTTCCTTAGTTAAAATAATATTAACTAATTCTAAATTCTTATCTTTTTTATCCTTTTTCTTTTTAGAAAACTTAAGAAGACTCTTATTAACTTTAGATTTTATCTAAATTGGAGTCTTTTTAAAATAAAAACTAAAATAGTTTTCTTTAATATAATTAGTCTTTTTATAATAGTTATAGAAAATACCTTTCTATTTCTTCTAAGGCTTTTTAATAACCTTAGGAGAAGACTATTTAATAACCTTATTTTTAAAGTTCTTCTTAGTTATAAAATTAACTAAAGAAATCTAAGTTTTCTTTTTAAATTTCTCTAATAGATTAGAGAATAAAAAATCTAACTTATAAGAATTCTTATTAGATCTGAGACTCTAAATAATTAAAATAATAAGACCTTTATAACTTTTATTTAAACTATTTAAAATTTAAGTACTAACAACTTAATTAAATAGTTTAACTTTATTATAGGAAAAGTTATTAATAAATTCTTTTATCTTATTTAGATATTCTTCTATAAACTTAAAGTTATTAAGAATAATATTAAAAAGCTTTTTATAAATAAGAAACTTATTAGAAAAACTGATTAGTTTATAGAGTTTTTTTAAATAATGAAATATATTAAAACTATTAATATTATTCTTAATAACTCTTAAAAGACTATCTTTACAATCTAACTATACATAACTAAAAGCCTTATTATACTTATTAGTATTATTTCTAGAAATAGGTTTAATTGTAATCTATAAAAATTACTTTATTAATAAGTAAAACTTTCATATAGATAGACTAAAAGTCCTTTTTAACTTAGGGATAAAGTATAATTTAGAGTTACCTATATTCTTGAATAATAACTTAAGAAAGTAAAATAGTTATTCAATAAAGGATTAATTAAAATTCTAAAGTAAAATTAGAATACTTACAGTCTAACTCTTGTAAACTATTATTAACTGAAGAATCAATGATAATATAACTTAATAGTTAATTAATAAGTTAATACTCCTATAACCTATAGTAGTCTAAAGTTTAAATCTCATGAGAGATATTGTTTTATAAAAATTAGAGATAACCTAAAGTTCTAATTTATAAGAATTTTAATAAACTTAAGATTCTAATCTATAAAGGTTTTAATAGACCTAAAAGCTAGTTTATAAAACGTCTTAAGAGACTTAAGAACAAGACTTAAAGTATAAGGAATTTTCAATTTCTACTATTTAACTATCTCTTTTACTAACTTAATCGTAGGCTTACTACTCTAACTAGTATGATCTCTTTATAGATTTATCTAATATTAAACTAATTAATTAATAAGGAGAATTAATTAATTAGTTAAGATAAATATAAAAAGAATAAGCTATAAAGCTTTCTATAAATAGTTAAAAGAGGTTTTATATAGATAGATAAATATAGAGAAGCTTAGGATTAATTAGTATAATCTTTAGTATAATCTGAATAGGTATTAATAAAGATATAGATATCGATATTAATAATAAGTATAAATAGGGATATAATATAAAGAGAGAAGTTAATATAAAATTAGACTTATAACCTATTAAACTAGTAATAAGTGATTAGTAAAAAGGTAAAGGGAATTAATAACTCTTCATTAGTAAAAAATAAGGTATTTAGAGTAGTATCTAAAAATAGTATTAATATTAATATAAATGGTGATGATAATAGGAAGTTCGGGTTCTATAAGAAGTAGGGAACTTCGTAGTATTAATATTTGAATAAAATTTATTTTTAGAAAGGTTAACCTTATGTCATATAGAGCTTTTGGCTCTATTATACTCGGGCTACTAAGTAGTCTATTTATTAAATACCTTAATATTATGATTGGATTAATTTAGAGTATAAATAATTAAAATAGTATAACCTTAACTCTAATAATTGATTTTCTATAATAAATAGAAAACATAGGGTTATGAGAGTAAAAGAGAATACTCAAGCCCTTAAATACCTAAAATGGGTTATTAGGATAAATATAAGTAATACCTAAATAGCTAGACCTCTAATAGAGTCTATTAATATGACTTCAGCTGGAACTAAAGACAATAATAAGGTAGAAGATGAAATAGTAGAAGATAGAGATAAAGAAATTCCTAAATCTGAAGAATTTATTTCTAAAGATATAAATCTTAATATATTTTCCAAAGAAGATGATATTTTTAAACATATAAGAATTATTTAGAAATTGCTTATAAAAAGAAATAATAATAATAATAAAACTCTAGGTTTTTTAATAAATTAATAGATTACTAGAAATTCTAGGAATTTAGTTAAAAAAGAAAATTATAAAAATCTTTATTTTTACCTAGATATTACTACTACTATTTATATAGTTAAAAAAATATATTTTATTTAATATAAAACTAATTTTAAAATAGATTAAATAGAGAAGTATTATATCTCTTATAGTTAGAATAATAGGAGATTTAAAAATATCTTCAAAAATTAAGTTTTTATATTAAAAGAAGTTTATTATATTTTAAAATTAGAAGTTAATTTATTATCTTAGAATAAACTTAATACTATAAGAGTTATATTAATTCTCTAGAAAAAACCTATATTATATAATACAGAAAAGAATTCTATTTTAATAGTACGATTTAAGAAGAATAATATATATAAATTTAATATTCCTATTTTATAAAAAGATATTATTCTTTCCACTACTATATTATAGAATATGCAGCTTATATATAAACTATTTAGATTATACTAATATAAAAACTATAAATAGTTTCAAAGATAATACTTTAAATTTATTTTATAAAATAAATAAAATAGATATTCTTTCTATTTGTAAAATTTATATTAAAAGAAGCTTTACTAGTACTATTAATAAACATAATAAAAAAACAGAAATGAAATCTCTAGTATTTAGATTATATTAATTCAGATTTCCGTAGACCTATAATTTTTATAATATATAAATAATTTAATAGATTTATTCTATTTATTAATAAATTAACTAGATTTACTTAGGGATTTTTATTAAAAACTAAATTAGCTAAAAAAGTTTCTAAAATCTTTCTCAAATTTAAAATATTAGTAATTAATAATAATAATAAGAGAAAAATAAAAGAATTTAACACTAATAGAAGTAATAAATTTACTAATAAGAGAATAAAACGTATTTATTCTTATTCTAATATTATATATATTATTAGACCTCTTTATACTTATAAACCTAATAGTTTAATAGAAAGAATCATAAGGCCTCTGATTAATAAAATTAGAATTCTAATTTATTACTTAAATTTACCTTATTATTTATAAGGAGATACTTCAAAAGCTTCTATATATATACATAATAGACCTTTTTATAATTCTATAAATTTCAAAACTCCCTATAAATTAAAAAATAAAATAAAGTTTAATATTAATAATATTAAAATATGGAGTAACTTCTATTATTATAAAAATAAAGATCTTAATACTCAAAGATTAGATATAAGAACTTATAAAGGAGCTATTATAATTTATAGAAATAGTACCTATAAAATTTGGGATTTTATTAAAAAGAGACCTATATAGTCTAGAGATATAAAAGTCCTAGAAAAATACTTATATAAATATAGATATTTGTAGTATAATTAGATAGCTTTTAAAACCTCTATAATTAAATTACTATAATACTTTAAAGTATCTAATAATTAGTATTATATTAATATATTAATATTGAAGGATTATTTAATCAATACTTAGTCCCTAATATTATTAGTTTAGTATAATAAGTTATAGGTTAGTTAGATAATACTCTTTTAAATATCTATAAATTACTTATTAATTATAATATTTAGAATAATTTTATCAAGGCTTATTCTAATAAAGTAATAGTTTTAGTCATAATAATTATAACTAGATATCTTTATACTTATTCTATAATACTCCTTTTACAAATAGCCATATAGATTTCAAAGAAGTTTTAGTTCTATTATAAGAAATATAGAAAAGCGATAGATTATGAAATGCCTAACTCTTATAAATATTCTATTTTATTCTATTTTAAGAGGTTTATAGAAGTTCTTAATCCTATAACCTTAGTAGTTACTTTTAGCTATATATATTAAGCCCTAACCTTAATAAGGCTTTTTCTATATAGATTATTATTATAAGGTATTCTATTACTTTAGGGTTGAATATTAGAACTAGAAGTATAATTATCTATAATAATGAGTAATCTTATTACTATTTTAACTAGTTATAAGCTAGGATTAGTATAGATACTATTATTAGGTAAAACTTATAGTTAAATCCATATATATAGTAAAGAGCTTAGATATTATTCTAGGTATAGAGTAAAAGTAACTAAATAATTACTTCTACTTTCCTTTCTATCTTATTATAATTTATATAGTTTTTGAATTTAAATAGCTAGATATTAAGACTTCTTATTATATTATAATAGAATTTTAAGAAATCTAGAGAGATTATATTTCTAATATATTTTATACCACTTATATTTCTTTTATTTTCTTATAATATACCTTTATTTAAACAGTATATTTAGTTTATTTTATTTATAAGACATTATATTAACAATTAAGAAGTATTTAAAAATTATAGTTTGTAAAATAGTATCCTTTTTATTTGAAATAGTTATAATTTCTTTTTTGACTTTAGGGATTACTATTTAGAATTAAAATAAAGCTTATAATAATTATTAAGTTTCTATTAAATAATTAGAAGTTTTAAGGATTTTTAGTTTAATAATAAACCTGTTCTATTTTTTATTAGAACTTCTTAGAAGGAATGTATTATAAAATAAAGAATTTATAAAGTTTTAAAAATTATAAGACTAATATAAAGACTTAATTTAATTGAATTAGAAGATTTAATCTTTTAAGTTACTTGAAATTATTTTTTAGAAGAAATAGATATTTTTCTTTAAAGCCTTAAGAGGCTTCTTATTTAGATAATCTTTTATAATATATATAAGACTCTTAATTGTCAAATTAATTATATTATTATTATTAGATCTAAAATTACTTAGGAGACTTTGGAAGTACTAAATACATAGTAGGAATATATTAATATAATCCTGCGAAGTATATATATAAGATATATCTCTCTCAATCTAATAGTTATAGTATATATACTAAGTAGCCTCTCCTGATACCTATTACCCCCTTATAACTATTACTCTATTTCTATATAAAACTAGTAAACTTAAAACTTCTATCTTTATAAGAATGAAGTTAGAAAATCTATAAAAATTAAAGTATTTAGATAATAATATAGATATTATTAGAAGAATATTTTAAAAATAAATACTAGCTTTTATATATAAGTTAAGTAAGACTTACTTAATGATTAGTATTTACTAGTATTTTATATATAGATTATAACAGACTAGTATATGGATTTCAGTCTTTTTAATCTGAAATCTTAGAAATCTATTTAACCTAAAATATAGATTATACTAATAGCTAATTTCTATATATAGAAAACTTTTGAATCCTTCCTCTAATTAATTATAATTTCTAACTATTTAACTTTTACTAATAAATATTTAACTAGTAAATGTTTCATACTTAATAAATCTCTATTTATTATAAAGCTCATACTATATAAATCTCTAGAGTATATATTTCAATTTTATTGTAGTATATAAAATAGATAGAACCTATTTTACATAGATAAATCTTCTCTACCTCCTAGTTTCTAATTATTAAGATATTATATATAAAATAGTAGTAAGTACTAACAGTAGTAGAAAATTCAGCTTTTTATACTATATATAAGTAGTTATTATTTTTAATATTATTTTATTACTAAGTAGAGTTACTTCTAACTTATATATTTTTATAGATTCTCTAACCTAATATTTATCAAGATAGAAATCCTTGATTTCGCTGGTTTTGTATGGAAATAGAGTGACGGGTATGGGGGGGTGACGGGTATCAGGGGTGGCCACTTAATTACATGTTGTTACCTCGCTGTCGTCGTTTTCACGATGGCACGTGCGCTCACAAAAGTAACACTTCCACCTCTGCTAGGGATCTTGTCCACACCGCCGTGGATATTTTTATCGGTTCATCCGTCATGGGGCTCCCACGCCATGGCGCCGTCGGGTAAATAGTCGGCCCGTACAGCCCATACATACCACGTAGCTATACTGGCTACGTGGCTATATAGGCCATATGGGCCCTATTTCTACATATGTGGCCACGCACCATGTAACATAATAATAATAACAACGAATAACTAGAATACCACTTTGTACCTATATAGCAAGATTACATATAGTATGTATTACCCTCTAGATAAACTAATACTAATTAGTAGTTAACCTTTCTATTACTATAATATTATAAATTAATAAGAAGTATCTAGTAAAAGAAGTATTTATAATCTTACTTATAGCCTATAGGTAAAAAATTATAAGATTATTCCATTTAGATATTTTAAGCTTTCCCTACCCTAAGACCTCACTAAAAAATCCTAAATTATATATATACTTTTTATAAATAGTTAGTATTATAATACTAATAGTTATATTTAATTTAGTTTGAAATAAAATACTTCTTAATAACTACTATTAGGAAACTAATAATTACTCTTAATTTTAACCTATAGGAATATATTTAGTAAATATAATAACCCCTTTAAGTTTTATAATCCTTCTCTAATTACTAGAGTTTATAATATTTCTAGTTTCCTATAGATACCTCAGATTTTCCTTATTTTAAAATTTTACTAAGAGCTTCTAGATATATTAATCTATTATAAATAGCTATTATAAGAAGTTAATCATCATTCTTATTTTAGTTAAAATTCTAAATTATATATTAAACCCTTTATAAATAGTTAATATTAAAATACTAATAACTATATTTAATATAGTTTTAAAATAAAATATTCTATATAACTATATTAGGTTTTAAGCTTTTAATATAGCTAAAATAGAATATATTTAGTAGATATATTTAAAAGTTTATATAACTTCTTAAGACCCCTATATAGCTTAGATAATTACCTTTTCTTATAATTTTTAAAGTTTTATAAAAGTAATATAATAACTACTTTCTCCTATAGCTTTTAAAGTTCTATAAAAGTATATAACTATACTAACCTCTTGAGGTATAGTTTATAATAAAAGCTTTTTCTTATAACTTCTAATAATAACTCTAGAGATTATTAGAAAGTATATAATATTACTAACTTCTTAAAATAATACTTTTATAGCTACTTCAAACTTAAATAGAACTTTATACTTTTTTAATCTCTAATATCTACTTAAAAAAATCCTAGTAATTAAAATAACTATTATAATTATATAGAAGGATAAATAGGTAATAGGTTTAGTAGTAAAAAGAAAACTATTAAAAAAGATAATATTTTATAGCTAGTTATTTAGGCTTTTTATAATTAGATAATATCGCTACAATATAAATAAAAAGTCGCTAGTATTAATTCATCTATTATAAGGCTTCTATACTATAGTGCTGTCAGGTAAATAGTCAGCCTGTATAGCCTATATGTACCATATAGCCATACTAGCTATATAGCCATACAGGCTATATAGGCCCTATTTCTACATATATGGCCACACACCACATAACATAACAATAACAACAATGAATAACCAGAACACCACTTTGCACCCGTACGGCAAGATCACGTACGGCGTGCGTTACCCTCCAGATAAACCAACAATTTTGTTAAAGCGAATAATGCAGAGAGTTACACTGTGCAACACGAGCTTCTACGTTTTGCAGAAAGTATCTCATGGCTTTGTGATTATTTTGGTCGGGTCCAGGGAGGATCCTAGCCACCTGGGGCAGCATTGCTTGCATGAGGCTGTTTGGATCCACGATCTTGCACTTGCCAACGCCATCAGCATGTACCCGCAGAAGTCAACAAATTTCATACACCAGTCAATATAAGACACGGAGAAGCGTCAGAAGTACTTGGGGTCGAATTTTCGGCTGTTGCGACTGTAACCTCTGGCCCTAGCTGCAAGGTCCCTGCATCAAGCAATACAACAAGATTGTACGGAGTACGGATACCTAATGGATACAGTGTAAAGCATTAGCTCAGTCAGCACTTGTCGCAGCGAATTAGCCTGGAAAGCGGACAGGACTGCAGTCGCTGCACGGGTTCAACGAGGGGCATTCGAGGCCACTGCAGACAGGGCCAAATAGATTAAAATAAAATTTCAAATTACAGTGCAAATGGTATCACAGCTACTGTATGTCCCATGTCGTTGGAGACGCCCGAAAAATGAAATTGTCTCACGCGGTAACTCAAATTCATCAACTTCCAGAAGATCCAATATTAACCTGGCCAATTCCTGTCCCTCAGTACTCCATACCTGGTTCTGTAGGCCAACCTCTCTTCGCCACTTTCGCTACCTACGTTACAACTGATTGACGCGGCGCACTCTCCCTTGCGAATTACCTGAACAATTTGCCCTTCACCGAGGCAGTTCAACTCTTTCACCCAAAGCCACGTCTCTCTGCGATGTCTTCACCGGAGACTCGAGCCGGAGTCAAGCGGCCCCGTAGGTTCTAGTGTTTCATTTTCCTCTCTTTTTACCTCTGTCGCGCCCGAGCATCCGTCCATCATGATTGTATGCCTCATAGGTTCCCTTTGGCCCCTCATTTTGTACCTACACGAGTAGGTTCTCAGCTCTCTGCCTGTTGTCATCTTGTCGAGGTTGCTTCTCTGCCCCGCACATTCTTCTGGGCCAACGAGCGCATCTACGCAGCAGGCCTGCCTCAGGGCAGAGACACCAACACGGGCAACGATAACTGTTTGAATGAGCCTCCAGCTAATCACCTCCCGGGAACAGGCACTCAGTCGCTGCCGCCGCCGGCGCTTCCTCAGTTGGTTGCTGAGCAGCACACCTCGATTCCCCCGACCGACAAGGACACCCAGCGCCTAATTGTCGTTCTATCCCACGCCAGTTTGGAGACATACAAGGCTTCCCACGGTGGCACTGGCCGCAATGGCGTGCAGCGGGAAGAAAAATACTCGTTGCTCAACAGTGACGAGCACATTGGTGTCATGCGCAAAATGAACCGCGACATTAGTGATGCGCGTCCTGACATCACCCACCAGGTTGGATTACCAGTGCAATGCTTTACAACCCAAGCGCCCCCGGGGCGTGTGTTTTTGACGTCTGCATTCAACATGCTGACCACGCTGACTAGTGTCTTCTCACACTGCTCGACTCCCCTATCAATAAGGCAGGCAAACTCCAGATATACATTCACACAGCCAAAGGCGTCCTGATTGAGGTTTCTCCCTCTGTTCGCATCCCGAGAACATTCAAGCGCTTCGCCGGTCTCATGGTGCAGTTGCTCCACCGACTGTCAATTCGTTCGACCAACTCGCAAGAGAAACTCCTCCGCGTCATTCAAAATCCCATCACCGATCACCTTCCGCCCAATTGCCGCAAGGTCACGCTCAGCTTTGAAGCTCCCCTGGTGCGCGTCAGAGACTACATCGAGACTTTGGGGCCAAAGGAGAGTGTCTGTGTTTTTGTTGGCGCCATGGCCAAGGGAGCCGACACGTTTGCCGACGGCCTGGTAGACGAGAAGATTTCCATCAGCAACTATAGCCTATCTGCCAGTGTTGCTTGCAGCAAGTTCTGCCACGCTGCCGAGGACTGCTGGGACATACAGTAGTTCCATGAGGCCCACCTAGCGGCTGCTGGTCTTCCGAGGACGTGGAACCTTCCCGTTTTCCACGGCGGTCTGCTGTACTTCTATTGTAGGCCACTGAACCAGAATGCCAAGGGAGACACGCGCGAGATCGCGATACAACATCGCCTTGCTCGCTCGTCGCCTTGGGAAACTCGGCTGACCTGTATTCCGCTTCACCGCTGTTTTTACAACCAAAACGGTGGCGTTTCACGCTGGTCCCTAAAGCCCCTTGCCCTACTAGTGTGTCCTCGATGTTGTTGGCTGGTTTGGTCTCTCGTGTCACGCATTGTTGTACATGGTAGGCTCTGTCCTGACGGTGTAGGAGCGATATCAGACAAATGTGCATGCGTGTAAGTACTGCACCAGCTACTCGCTGGAGACTTGCAGACGGTGGCTTGTAGGCCAGGGATGGATGGATGGACTGCACAACGAGGGATTTCCAGCCAGTGAGATGGGGGACTCGGTGGGCAGCTGCCGTCGGAGACGTGGAACCCGCAGGCCTTTCGAGAGGCTATGGCAACAATGACAGGCAAATTAAGAAGACTAGTTTCCAATTTTGCTCCAACGAGCTGCCAGATCGGATAGCATGGACGAGAAGCGCCTTGGTGCCAAATTTCGGTGACAGTGACCATCGAAAATAGACCCAGCCATGGACAGGCCAAAGCGGTAGCCGGGGTGCACGTTGCTGAGGGCGTCTGGCACACGGTGTCAGGTTATTGGTCGCCAGTTGCTGCACATGCGAAGGCATTCAAGTTGCCGTCGGTACTTACAACCTGGACAATCCGGCCAGGCAACTAGATGAGGCTGGAATGGGGTATGTAAGTCGACAGGGGACGCCGAAGTGAAGCGTTCGTGGAGTTGAGCTGTGACACACACCTCAGCAGCCAGATATCCAGATATAGGGTATCTGTATCGGCCTTGGATACCTCTTCACGAGCCCATCCACGTACGCAGTATGCATTATGTACAGTAGTAGATACGGATGTACGCACACGCTGGTGCTGACGATAGATATGACTGGTTATCTACCAGTGAGGCGCGCTGGCTGGCGCTACAGACACGCACTGCATCGATGCAGTCGTGCCTTATGGGGGAGGTTGGGCATCCCTGTGAGTCCAACACGATACGATGGCTCGTACTGCACATATGTATAGCACAGGATCTCGGCTGGGAGTGAGGCTGGCAGTCGCAGGGGTTTGGACTTGTTGCTGGGGGCGTATCTGCGCTTACCACGTAGCCATGTATACGTCCATAGGCTGGTAATTCATTAGCCTTGACGCGCCGAGGTCCTGCGGGCCGCGGCAGACGCGGGAGGGCCCAAAAGCGAAAACAATGGGGCCCATAATTATCAGGCGCACTTGAAATCCCGTCGCCTTCGCCAGTCGAATGTCGTGTACGGAGTACAACATTACCGTAGTAGTCTCATACGCACGTTGAGGTGCCTGGCAATTACTGGGTCGGCGGGGTAGGGAAGCCGAATGGCAGCTAGACACGACATGCCACGCTACTAACTAGTATACACTTGTCTGTCTCTGCGTCCAGTCACGCCGCATGCAGGTATTGTTGCAGAATGCTAGGACAACGATGTTGAAACCCCCAATGTCTCTCACAGTATCCGTATACACTATTGTCGGCGTACACGATTGCTTCGGACACGCTTGATCTGGTACAACCGCGAGGTGTGATGCCCTCCCGTCTCAGCTAAGAGCGGGCTGCAGAAAGGGAAGGAAGTTGCGAGACCCAGACCCAGGCCAAGGCCCAGCAGACCCCCTAGACCTGAGGTACCTAAGGTAGAATTGATGGGTAGACCTCTGGAACTGAACGTGCGCGAAAAACATCTTGCCTTTCAGTGACAGGCTTCTCCTCTCTGTGCCGTGATCGCTCGTTATTCCACACCCAATCAGTCAGAGTAGCCGTATGTGCATCCGTCTTGGGCGTAATTAGTATAACATACCCATGGTGAGCGCCTTCACCTTTGCCCACTGCTGCCTTCATCTGACGCTTCAGCTCTTGCAATATTGTGTGCGTGTGTGCGTGTACTCGTCAGGTACTGGGTCTCGCCGCAAATCGCCTTGCCCGCCACGCTACCAAGTCCATCAGAAACCCAAGAAGCATTTCATTTTCGAGCTTTGGAAACTACAACCTGCCAACCATTCATCACTGCGCCAAGCCAGACCACCCTAGACCACACCGACACTACGCACGCACTGTCAGTGCCGACGCGACTTGCCTGGTGATAGATATCTCAGGTCCAGGTATCCAACCATTGAGCTCTGTAATCACTCTCTCCCTTTCGTATCTCTTCCCCTCTCGCCCTCGCCTCGCCCGACTTGCCCTGAGTCCTCTCGTTGTGGCCTTAACGCTTTCTTTTTGCAGTCCCCATGATTCCTTATTTCGATGTCTCACACCTTCCCTCGTCGGCCTCCTTCTACTCGGCTATCTTCCAGCCTCTCGGCATCCACTACATATCCACAGGCACGCAGACCGCCAGTGGTGACCCCAGAACGACAATTGCCTTTGGCACATCGTCTACTGCTACCCCCGTCTTCCAGATCCGCGAGGCCCGCAGTACTACAACCGAGCCCCTGAAGCTGTCTCGCGCCGTCTTCTCTGCTAAGTCCCCAGCCGCTGTCACCGACTTCCACGCTTGTGCTCTTCGCGCCAACCCTGCTTCACACCCTCTCCCACTCGGATCCGTCTTTCGCCCCGCAACGCCAAGTGGCGATACCCACCGGGCCTCTGCCACCGACTTGGACGGCAACATCATGGAGGTTGTATATCAGGCCCCTCCCAGCTACCCATTCTCTCACTTCGAATCTACCTTCCGGGAAACCCAGTCGACGCAGGACCAGGACGGGACCAGCCGCATTCTCCATTGGAACTACGGCGTTGCAGGCTCCGAGACCTCTAGCACGACTCTCCTCGCCATGAATGCCAGATCCGGCCATCTTGCTGGCCATGAGCCATACACCCTGTTACGCCGCAGCGTGACCACTTCCGTCATCGAGTCACCTTCCGCCTTCAGAGAGTCTACTGCCGCCGCCGCCGCCGTCGCCGTCGATCCTCCCCTTCCCTCTCCTGCCTCCGCTACAGCTTCTGCTGTAAGCAATGGCCTGCAAGCTGGCACTGTCGTTGGGAGTTTGCTGGGCGCCGCTGTGGGAGTTGCCGCGGGCGCCGCCCTGACCTACGGCATGATGAAGAAGGAGCGTGCACAGGTGCCGCTCCAAGAATTTGACCCGCGCGGCTCCGGCTCCGGCTCCGGTTCCGTCACTGCTCCGTCCTTTCAGCGCCGCGCCACTTTTCCCGACCAGTATGCGGATCCCCGAGCCGCACCCGGACGTTACGTCGAGGTAGAAAGGACTGTTGAGAAAATTCGGTACCCCGAAGCTTACCCTACTCCGCATGAGAGTCGTGCTTCTCCTCACTACATGGCCAAGTACAGCCAGGTCGGCGCCCGAAGCCGTGCACTCGACGACCTGGACGACGACGGCCGTAGTCGCCACTCTTCACGTTACCAGCTTGAAAGGGGCAGCAGCGTTCATCCGCGCAGTCAGGCCACGGTCCTGAGAGCTGCTCCGCTCATGCTTACGGACCATGAGCACCAAAGCAGTGTCGGATCCAGACATAGTGTTGCAGGGAGGTCAGCGGTGCCGCGATCTGCCATTGGCCTGGATCCAAATACCTTCGAGACTGGCACTTACATCTCAGCGCGGAGCGTCATGTCCCAATCAACCGTTCGTCCCCCGCCACCCACGGTCGAGACAGAACTGGCCTTCCGGAGCAAGGCGCCCAGTCGCGCGCCGACGCAGGCGCCTACGGTGGTTCCGAGCAGAGCGCCAACCAAGGCGCCCAGCAGGGCCCCGACCGTTGCCGAAAGTCGAGCCTCCACCAAGGCCCCTAGTCGGGGACCCAGTACGACCCCAAGCCACGCGCCGAGTTACGCGCCTAGCAAAGTCCCGAGCAAGGCGCCCACCAGGGCCCCGAGTTACACCAACACGGCTGTGAGAGTCGCGAATACGAACCCCGTCTTCGCTTACCCACCAGCTACGAGAGCTCCAACCTACGTTTCGGCACATAAGGTCGCAGTGCCTAGGAGCGGCGTTGGTAGCAGGCAGACGAATTGGGAAGATGACGCTATCAGTGTGGCGCCCAGCGATAGTATCAGTTGCATCGGCAGCAGGACCAGCAGGCGCCAGTATCACTGAGTGGACGTCTCCCGGCGGCAGTGATCTATTCTCGTGGGCACGGCGTGTTGATCACCGATCGCGACAAGGCGCACAAGCATTCTCTTTTTATTAGCGGACGACGACTCGGCCGACAGAACGAGAAGGAGTACGAGATAAAAAAAATTGCCGTCCTGTCGCCACCTAGACAGTGCTGCATTGACCGACAATGCGCCATAGCAGCGTCACGAAGAAGGACGGTTGCCAGCCTCTGAGAGGTCTGAGGTATAGATCTGTGAGGACGATAACGATGATGATTGCTGCGCAACGGTACTAGATTGGTATTTTACTGAGTTACTTTGTCGTTCTTGCTGATCATGTTTTCAACACGTGGCCGGACCCCTTTCTTTCGTCGTCATCGTCGTGATGCACAATTCTCACATGTCGTTCGACGCCCAACCGCAATTTGATGACATGCAACGACGCGCGGGATGACGGGAGTATGGCATTGCAAAATAACGCTATGCAAGGTGGCTTTGTCGTCACTTGCGTACGTCTGTCTGTATTTGAGGCTTAATCGTACACAGAGTAGAAATGTGCAAGTGGTGGACACTTGATTAGCGCATACATACTTGATACGTCAATACGTTATTGAACGGACTGGTAGCGTTGGACTTTGGACTCGCTTATGCAATGGTCGGGCAAGCGATTAGACATGATAAGCCGGTATCTGCGCCTCCGTGATCGGCACTCCGATGTTCGGTGACCCCGTCGTCTCGATAACTACAAGCATTTACGCACCGGAAGCCTGTGCCACGGTATCTCGGACGGGGAATTGGCCAATCGCCGTCAGTGCTTTCGAGATTAATCCTCACTTATTACACCAACCTATGCTAGTAAACCAGGTAATAGTGTCCGCCTATTGTACAAACCTTTGCTTCTGGCCTTCAAGCACGTAAGTAAAGCTTGTTCCGTGGACTAAAACGAATCTTTGTGGACCTCGCCTGGCATTTTGTAGCCATCGTCTGGGCCAGAATTAATACCGCCTATCGAGTTGGTGGGATGCTCGGCGGCCCTCCCCCTAATACCATCGTCCTACCTACTGCCGCGGTTTTCTGCTCGCTGGCGGTCCGGATCCACCAAGTTGTCGATTGACTCATCACACAATCAATTGCCACTCCATTGTTTATATTCGTCATCTCGGGGCGGACCCCAATATTGTAACTGAGAGGCGAATTTCTATCGCCATCTGCTGCCCACCGCCCTGCCCTCAGTTTATGGAGGTTCGCTGAGCTGCTTCAATCCACACGAATCCACCATCTTATCTCGGAACAGCGGTAATTACCGTCGCACACTGGATCTAGTGGGACTAGTTCTTCGTTTCGCTCCGAATAGCATACAATCGGACACTCTTCGCTCAAGACCTCTCTAACCAAGATGCCAACGCTTGAACTGGGCCAGTCTATTCCCCCGGACACTGCTCATGTATGCTCCTCCGCCTCGATTTCACTGCTGTCGCATCTACGATTTGGCTGCCGTCTTGATGCAAAGTTCTGAGGACTGACTTTGATCCAGGCAGTAAGTGTGCACCTGCCGACTTGGCAGGCAAACGTTGGATATGAAGAAGGCCAGTCGTGGGTTGTCGATAAGATGACGACTGGATATCCCAGGTGAGTTGAGCAGCGCTCCCTTCCGGCGTTGTTTGCCACGGTACTCACTCGCATTTTGCCCAGGTTCTTCATACATCGGAGCATCCTCGCTTTCGCCGACGAGATTGCATCCAAGTTTGCTCGCTCGGGCCAGAAGACCATGTTGTTTCCAACAACACGAGCCGCAAGACGCTGCCTAGCGTTTATCAACCAGAACGCCGAGGCGTCCGTCAAATCGGACACTGGTATCGTTGACTTTGGCCTGGACCCATCCAAAGACGTCTCGCCGCTTATGCGGTCTCTTTCACCCACCATATCCGCCGTGTTGTATCCCGCCGAGGTCTTCGCAGTTGCCAAACAATACTGGCAGCATACAGGGGACGGCGTCTCAAGCCGGCGAGCCGAATTTTGCCATGGTCTCTTCAAAGAAGGCCTTCTTAGCCCTCTTGAAAGACCTCAATCCCCAACGGGCAAAGTGTGCCGTGGTCCCAAAAGATACCACCGCCCATCCTCGATTGACGAGACCAAGGCTGTTCCATCTGCGGCCAGAGCCACCACCCAGGGTGTTTTCGAGACCCAGGAGAGCCTTCGCTTCCTCGAGGAGCGATTCGGTCGGAATCTCGATCTTTCACTCGTAAAGCGTGCAACATCGGCCATCAAGCGCAGAATTGCCGGCGCTCTGGCGCCTGACATGGAGACCAGCGTCAGTTCCCTGCCCCCCATGGCCGACAACTCGCGAGGCCAGAAGGACCTGCAGGAAAGCGACGTGTACCTGTTTCCCTGTGGCATGAACGCCATATTCAACGCCCATCGTGGCATGCTGCGAGCCAGGGGTGACATGAAGTCTATCAACTTCGGCTTCCCCTATGTCGACACCCTCAAAGTTCTACAAAAGTTTGGGCCCGGCTGTGTGTTTTATGGACATGCTTCGGAAGGAGATCTCGACGATCTCGAAGGGCGCCTGGAGAAAGGCGAACGCTTTCTGGCCTTGTTCTGCGAATTTCCAGGTAACCCTCTGCTGACCTGTCCGAATCTGGGACGCATCCGCAGTATGGCAGACAGATATGGCTTCGGTGTGGTCGTCGATGAGACGATCGGCAGCTTCGTCAACGTTGATGTGTTGCAGTTTGCTGACATCGTCGTCAGCAGCTTGACCAAGATCTTTTCTGGTGACTGTAATGTGATGGGCGGCAGCGCTATCCTGAACCCTAGCGGCGCGTACTACCGGGCCCTTAAGGCTGCTTGGGCAGATGACCTCGAGGACACGTACTGGGCTGAAGACATCGTCTTCATGGAGAGAAACAGCCGAGACTTTGTGTCCCGCGTTGAGCGTATAAACACGAACTCCGAGACAATCTGCGAGGTCCTCACGACCCACCCGTTGGTCAAACAGGTCTACTACCCGAAGGTCAACCAAACGAGGCCCAACTATGAGGACTGCAGACTACCAAATGGCGGCTACGGTGGCCTGCTGTCCGTCACATTCTCGAAAAAGTCACACGCCGTGGCTTTCTTCGACGCCATCAACACAGCAAAGGGTCCTAGCCTCGGCACCAACTTCACTTTGACATCGCCTTACGTACTCCTCGCACACTATCAAGAGCTAGAATGGGCGGCCGGCTTCGGTGTCGACCCAGACCTCATTCGTGTCAGCGTCGGCCTGGAAGAGACGGACGAGTTGCGGGAAATTTTTACACAAGCCCTCGAGGCGGCCGAGCGGGATATTTGAGCGGCGAGGTTGCTTGTGTTTAGGACCGCAATTTGTAGCGATGAGACACCAGTGAGTAAGCAGGAACAGTAACACCGTTCGCGACATCCGCGCAGAAGGAGAAACCAGCGAGCGTCGACGCAAGGCGTCATCACATGGTCCGAAACTCATCTCATCGTGGCTATCAGGGGTATCTGGTTAAAAATCTATATACGTATAAGAAGGACAATCAAGTGGCAGTAGGGCGTGCACGCTATAAAGTCGACGTAGCCAACGGGCACTCACTACATGACGGAGCACTCAGAATGAACGTACTCGGGTCCGTAGTCCTCGATACCTCGTTCGATTTCGTTCGCCCTCTGCTTCTCCTTGGCCTCTTTGGGGAAATACTTGCGCATATACTTCTCCAGCTGGATGTCTAAATTGTCTTGCGTTGTGCGCACGTGTCAGTAAACTTTCCCGCTGCATGTTTCCAGACCTCTACTCACCAGCAGATGCCCTCATAACCGTGTCAGCCCTGCAAAGCGGGCATTGCTTCTCGTTACGACGCTGGATCTTCACAACGCAGCGAATGCAGAAGACGTGCTGGCAAGCCAGACGGACGGGCCGATAAGCGATGGAGAAGCAAACCGGGCACAGGTAGTCGTTGATCTGCGGCACGACGGAGACCAAATCAGTGGACATTTGAGCGCATATGTCCTTCGCCACAGAGCCCGCCAGGAGCTTGTCGGAGTGAACCTGAATGGGAAATGTTTTCGAAACACCCAGGCACGTTCTCTTATCAAATTCTGATCCGCCAGGTCAGGTTATGCACACAACTTCGCAATCGAGCAAACGGGGGTCATACTCTTGAGAATTTTGTAAACGGCCGTCTGGTTGATTTCCTGGAACTGTAAGATTCTGAGAAGATCGGCGTTGAGGCGAGAGAAGCGCATGAGTGCTTCGCGACTCTCGGCCAGTTTGAAAGCCTTGGCCAAGTTGCGCTTGGTTACCTCTGCCTGGAACCACTGAAGCTGCTTAGCCGCGGCCTGGCTGTCACGGCACCCATGATCCTGTTCGTGTGTGGAGAAGAAGACCTGGGCGTCGAGATAGAGCTCAAAAATGGCTCGCCACCTGGCGAGGTCGCTTTTGGACAGTCGACTCGGCTTGGTTAGATGCGACACATGCTGGCCGAGGGCGACGATTTGCGACACCATGGCCTTCTCCTCCTGGGCCTGGAGGCTGTCAAGCCTGTTGACATCGCTCTGCAGTATCTCAAAAAACTTGTTGTCGAATGTGAGAGGCACCTCGATACGGTCATACTGTTCGTCTGAGGCAGGCAAACTCCTATCAGCGGTGCCAGCCTCAATTGGCGACTCCACTGAAGCAGGTGACAGCGGAGAAGAGGCGCTGACGTCAGTCGATGACTGAGACTCTGAAAGGAGCTGACGATTGGCTTCTAAGACGGGCTCGGGGCTAGACGACTGCAAGGCGGCTATGCGCTCGATAAGGGCACGCGAGAACGGCGTCAGCGAAGCATCGACAGCGTTCCCGTTGTGTGTGAGGACGGTGACGGTCAGCCTTGGCCTCAGATATTTGGAATTACCAGCCGCTGAATCGTCGTGCCTCAGTGTCAGCCCTTGAGATTGAGCAAAGCAAGAGAGGAAAACCAGCGTTGGCGTACCTACCATCGAGTCGATACTTAGCGGCCAGCTCAGAGTCTGCAGCTGGTTCGAGAAGATGGCGTAATGTCTCGGGGTCAAGTCCCAGCTCCCTCAGTTCCTTCGCGACATTCTTGAGAACCTTCTTCAGTTGACCATACGGCACGGCGCGATCGACCCAGTGAGACGGAAAGTCTGATGGCCCAAAAAGGTAGAGACGGTTAGCAATGACTTATGAGGCAATTTGCAGACGCTCTCGGTCACTGCACCGTCTGCGGCGAATTTATCACAAAAAGTTGGCGCACGTACCTTCACGCCTGAGCTTCTCCTTGAAATCATGCGCAAATTTCATGGCTCGTTAATTCACGTGCAACGATATTCCAGCAGGCTTCTTGGCAGAATGGACATACACAGCGTCTCTACGATAATTGAACTACTATATATAAACAGCTATATTGAGAGTAAAACGCATATACTCTCTCTCTAAATATAAATATATGCTGAGACTATTATTCTATTATTAGCTAGTAATTAGAAATTATTAAAATATAGAATATTAAGAGTTCATATATAATAAATATAAATATTATATATATAAGTAATATATAAAGATTATAATATATATATATTTATACTAACTCTAGTTAATATAGTAGTTTAATATCAAGCTAGCTTTTATTATTCTAAAGTAATAGTAGTAGATTTAAATTCTATAGTAGATAATTAAAACTAGTAGTTATATATTTTCTAATCATATAAATTAAATATAATAACTATTATTAACTATAAGTTCTTACTAATAAGTTTTAATAGCTAGTAGCGACTAATAGCTAATAATAGATACTACTAGTTAATTAGTATTAATATCATATAACTAACTATAATCTTTCCTATATTTCAAGATTAATGTATTATTAGCGAGTAATTATATAAAGTTAACTTAGATAAATTTATCTTCTAAACTAGCTTTATAATTCCTCTATTCTATTTAGAATTAGAATACTAGCTTTATAAATACTTAATAGATTTATCAGTTATCTATATTATTCAGTTAGACTTATTAATTATCCTTAATAACTATAATTTAACTACTAATTCATTTAATTACAGATTCTTCTCCTACTATCTTATAATTACATAAAAGTAGTTTTTCCTAATTCTTGAATTATCTAAGTATTACTAATTACTTAGCTAGCTATTAGATAAAAACTATAATCTACTTATTATAAGTTTCTTATTATTTCTTCATTTACTCTTGATATATTACTATCTAGGATTGAATAGTTTTAAGCATTTTATTTATAATATTTATTCGGTTTAGTTTAAGTAATAATAGTAGTTATAATGATACTTAGAATTATTTATTAAATATAAGTATTAATTAGTAAAAGCCTAGTCACTATTCAGAGTGAAAAACTATAATACAAATGAATCTACTTTTTCTTATATTGAGAAATAAATATTTCTTTCCTCGGAATATATCTTATATAAAATCTTCTAATGAATACCTACCTCTTTTTAGTTTCTTTAATATATTATTAGTAAAAACTCGTATTAATATTAAGTTCTAGATTATCTTAAATATTATATAGGAAATATCTTTCTTCAGAAGTATTTTCCTCTAAAATAATTATATTATTATTATTATTACTTTACTTATAGGAAAGGCTAAAAGCTCGCTCTCTACTATAACTATTAATATATATCTTACTTCTTAAAATATAACTTTAACCCTCTTACCTCCTACTAACTACTCTGACTAGCTTTTAGTTAATCTAAAGCTAAACTCCTTATAATTATAATAGTTAGTATATCTATCTTATATTAATATTGCTACAAATAATAAATACTTAAGAACTCCTCCTATAATAATCTTATACATTTATATCCTTATACTTTTATAACTATACATAATTCAAATATCTCAAAAATTTGAATTACTAATAATTATAAATATTCTATTTAAATATTAATAATAACTTTAATACATATAACTTTAATATCTTTATCATAAACTAAAACTTACCTACCCTTAAGATAAAGTTTTATATTACTAATATTAAGGTTCTCGACTACTAATATAAACTAATTTATAATTTCTATATAAATAATATAACTCTTCTTATTTATATTAATAAATTATATTAATATATAAAGTAGAACTAATATATATAATATACTAATATATATAATATACTATTATAAATATAAATATTTCTGATATAACTCGATAGCTAGAAAGGACTAATAGCTCGCTCTCTGCTATTACTATTAGTAGATATATTACTCCTTAAAATATAAACTTAGCCCTCCCACCTCTTTATTAACTACTATAGCTAGCATCTAATTCATTTAGAACGAAATTCTTTATAATAATCACTAATATACTTACTTTATATTAACTTTTTCGTAGATAATAAATAACTAACAACACTTTCTACGATAACTTTATACCTTTATACTTTTATACTTGTATACTTTTATAGCTATATATAATTTAAATATCTCGAGATACTTAATTACTACGAACCATAAATATTCTATTTAAATATTTATCACAATTTTAATATCTATAATCTTAATATCTTCTAAGCTAAACCTCACTTATTCCTAAGACGAAACTTTATATTACTAATATAGAAATTCTCTATTATTAATACAAACAATCTTATAATTTCTAACTAAGTATAATATGACTTAGCTTATTTCTATTAGTAGATAGTTTTAATATATAAAATATAGCTAATATATTAATACTACTTATATAGATATAGATATATTTCTATTATATAGTTTAATAGTTTTTAAAAGTCCTATAATTATATTACTATAACACTTTAACTCTTTATCTTTATAGTATAAGAAAGTAGTATTTAAAAGGCTAAGGGTATTATTAGTTTGTATGTTTATAAAGCTAAAAGTATTGTTTTTAGGATATAAGATAAGGAAGTATAAGTTATATATTAATATTTCTATTTATAATTATCCTTTATAATATTTAGAATACATTACCTATTAATAAGTATTAGTTTTAATAAGATTATATAGTAATTTAATAATAATTATAATAGAGCTTAAAGGATATTAATCCTTAAGATATAAAGGTAGTTTAGTTTTATAAACTCTATTTTAACTTAAGTAT
>AMCV02000019.1:1233067-1253329 GCA_000350065.2 Colletotrichum orbiculare MAFF 240422 | reverse complement strand
CCTACTAGTAATTTTTCTCTTACTATATATATATTACAAATTAGAGTTAAAAAGTTATAATCTATAAAGTATTTAAGTTGTTATATATTATTAAAGTAATATTAATAGTATACTTAGTATATTTATGGTAAATCCTTTTAGTGATTTTATATATAATATAAGTTTGAATAATAATATCTAAAGAGAAAGCTAAGTTTTCTATACGATAGGAGTATACTT
Organism: Colletotrichum orbiculare MAFF 240422; assembly: GCA_000350065.2. Lineage (NCBI taxonomy): Eukaryota > Fungi > Ascomycota > Sordariomycetes > Glomerellales > Glomerellaceae > Colletotrichum > Colletotrichum orbiculare. The sequence goes on along the minus strand of AMCV02000019.1, from coordinate 1,253,110 downwards.
TAAAAAGAAAGTAGAGTAAATATAAGATTATTTACCCTAATAGTATTAGTAATTACTTTATATATTACTTTAAAGGATATTTCTTAAATAATAATAAGTATTTTATTATAGTAAATCTTATATATATAGTGGAAAAATATATAGTATTATTCAACCTTACTAATATTATTATATATCTTAATAGGAATAATATAAGCTATTAATCTTATTATTTTTACTTCTAATCTAAAGTTTTTAAATTGAAATATTATATTTATGTTAATAGTAATAAAACTGAGAGGGTGTTAATGTATATCAATCTAATATATTTTAAAAGCTTCTTATATTACCTTTACTAAGATATTTAGTAAAGATTAAGTAGTATTAAATATTATTATAGTATTAAAAATATAAAGTATAAGGTAACTATTAATATAGATAATATTAATAATAATTTCAAAATTAAAGTTAATATTACTATAAATAGTCAAATAGAAGTATAAAAGAGTTATATTATATATTTAGTATTAGTAATAATACTTTTTCAATATTTTAAAAATATAGTATTTAACTAGATATCTTATTTTATTAAGAATATTATAGAGGTATATAATAATTAGGTATTTAAAATAGTAGTAGAATCTCTATATCTCTATCTCTATAAGATATATAGAGGTAGTTATTCTCTTTTAATTAAAGAGTATTTATAAATACTCCTATTTTTAAATAGTTAGTATAACCTTCTTATTTTAATAGAACTAGTAATAGATATTATAGAATATAATATTAAAGCGATTTATATTTATAAGATAGAATAAGAAAGAAGTATTATTTAATACTATATAAAATATAATGATACTAAAGAATATTAATATATAAATTATTCTAAATATAGTAATTAGAAAAATTCTACTAAAGTATAATATTACTAATTTACTATTGGTTTATCTAGAGGGTAATATATACTACATATAATCTTGCTATATAAGTACAAAGTGGTATTCTAGTTATTTATTATTATTATTCCTATATTATATAGCGCGAGGCGCCCCATAAGGCTTTAGATCTATAGTATAGTAATTGCTTACTAATTACTATATAATTAGCTATAGCTAGCGCTAGGTACCTAGTACTTATTACTAATAGGGCGTAGAAAGTATACTACTATATATATAGTAATATATATAGTTACTATATACCTTATAGTATAATATAATTAATACTAATAACTTTTCTTTTTACTATATATCCTAATACTTATTTATTTATATAAAAAATAGTACTCTTAGCAATCTATACCTTTTTATTTTAATAATATTTAAATACCTATTTATCTATTCTACTTGAAATTCCCTATCTTTCTATTTAAATAGTTATATAGTTTTAATTAATAAATCTCTTGAAAGTATAGTTTAATATGCGTTTTATAAAAGTATTAGTAATATTATTATTTCTATTAATCTACTATATCTTATAGAGTTTGCAGTATTTATATAACTACTTTAATATTATAATATTAATTATAAGATGTTTTTCTTTAGTAGTATTAAGTTTTATAAGGTATTTATAGAGTGAGTATAAATTAGTATATATAATAGTCAGGATTTAAAGGAGTTTCTAATACTAGAGGACTTTTTTAAGTAATATAGCTATAGTATAAGTAAAGTTTATACTAGCTATTATAGTATAAGTTTCTGAAGTAAGTATACTCCTCGTAATTCTTTTACTTTTTATAGAAGAATAATATATAAAGTTACTATAAAAGTTAAATTAGTTATTATTAGTAGTAATTTCTTAGCTTAAGATTATTATAAATCTTAATTAAAATAAGAGGTTAGTATTATTAGTAAATAAGCTATTAATAAAAGTATAGAAGTATATTTTAGAGAAGTTAAGTAGTATAAAGTTAAAACTATAGTTAAAGTATTTCATTTACTACTTAAAGTATTTATTAAGTATAATAATATTATTATTTAAGAATTATTGTTTTTATATTATATAGGAGAAGTTAAATAATACTTCAGGTTAGTATATTAAAGTAAGATATATCCTATATATATATTATTTAATATATACTTTCTTAAGTACTTTAAATATTATATGTATATTAATAAGAGTAAGCTTTTATTTTTAGTACTTTTGGTATAAGTAGAAGGTAGTACTATTAAGTAATAAGATATTTCTATTAAATATTAATAGTACTATTTTTAAGAGGATTATTTTAGGTTTGGTTTTAAATGAAATTTTTTAAAGTTCTTTATTTTTATAATATGAGAAAGTAGTATTGAAAAGGTTAAAAGTATTATTAGTTTATATATTTATAAAGTTAAAAGTGGTATTTTTAGAATATAAGATAAAGAGGTATAGGTTATATATTAATATTTCTATTTATAATTATTCTTTATAATATTTAAAATATATTACTTATTAATAAGTATTAGTTTTATTAAAACTATATAGTAGTTTAATAATAATTATAATAAAGCTAGGGGGGTATTAATTCTTAAAATATAAAAATAGTTTAATTATAATATATTTTATAAGTTCTATTTTAGCTTAAATATAAATTTATATAAAATTATAAAATTATATTATTATATTAGTATATTAGAAGAAAGCTAGAATTATAGTTAAAATTAACTACTAGTTACTTTATTAAATTATTAGTAATGATATTAATATTTTAAACTTACTATTATCTCTAAAGTTTTAAATTATAAGTTTTAACTTCTTATATATCTTATTAATATCTTTATTCTTAACTTTATTAATAATATAGAATTTAAAATACTTATAATTCTTATAGAAGATAAAGTTATACTAGATAATTTTTATAATACTATTAGTAATAATATTCTCAACTTTTTTTTAATTAATACTTTAAATAACAATTTAGGAATTATAATAATATTTTTTTATGAAACTTAAATACTAGTACTATATGAGATTATTTCTTAGTTATAAAATATATTATAAAATAAGGTTTTTAGTTAAAATCTAGAGAAGGCAAACTACTTCTATAAATTATAAGATTTNNAAAATTAGTTAGATCTAATATATTTAAAGTTAAAATAGTATATTACTAACTATTTAAATAAAAAGGGAATTATTATTATTAATAGTAGTAATATTACTATTATCTATAATAATAATAACTTATAGTATTTACTAAGTATTCTAAAGTTCTATAGGGATAGCTATAGATAAAATTAGAATATTACTATAGAACTATATATTTCTATATAGTATTAAATCTCTTATTATAGTAATACTAACTCTTATAGATTTCTTATAAATATTTTTAAGTATTAGTATTTCAAAAGGTATTAGTATTTTATTAATATAATTTAATAAGATCTCTTAATTACTATTTTTAAAGTATAGTTTTATAGCTATAGATTGAAATTTTTAAAAATAATAGGAAAACTTAAGAATATATATTTTACTATATATAGTAAAGAAGTAATATAAGTCTTACTAGTTATTTTTCTCTTACTATATATATATTAATGATTAGAATAGAAGGGTTATAATATATAAAGTATTTAAATTATTATATATTATTAAAATAGTATTAATAGTATATTTAGTATATTTATAATAGATCTTATTAGTAGTTTTATATATAGTATAAACCTAGGTAATAATATTTAGAGAGAGTTAAATGTTTTATAAAATAGGAGTATATTCTAAAAATAAATAGGATAAATATAAAACTATTAAGCTTAGTAGTATTATGAATTATTTTATATACTACCTAAAGGAATACCTCTTAAGTAGTAGTAGGTATCTTATTATAATAGATTTTATATATATAGTAGAAGAATATATAGTATTATTCAACCTTACTAATATTATTATATATTTTAATTAGAATAATATAGACAATTAATCCTATTATCTTTACTTCTAATCTGAAGTCTTTAGATTGAAATATTATACCTATATTAATAGTAATAAAATTAGAAAAGCTTTAGTATATATNCAATCTAATATATTTTAAAAGCCTCCCATATTACCTTTACTAAGATATTTAATAGGAATCAAGTAGTATTAAATACTATTACAGTATTAATAATATAAAATATAAAGTAGCTATTAATGAAGATAATATTAACTATAATCTCAAAATTAAAATTAATATTGCTATAAATAGTAGAATAAAAGTATAAAAAAATTATACTATATATTTAGTACTAATAATAATACCTCTTAAATACTTTAAGAGTATAATATTTAACTAGATATCCTATCCTATTAAGGATATTATAGAAATATATAATAACTAGGTATCTAAAATAGTAATAAAATCTCTATATTTCTATCTCTATAAAGTATATAGAAGTAATTATTCTCTCCTTATTAAAAAGTAGCTATAGATATTCCTACTTTTAAATAATTAAAATAACTTTCTTACTTTAATAGAACTAGTTATAAATATTATTAAATATAATATTAAATTAATCTATATCTATAAGGTAGAATAAGAAAAAGCTATTATATAGTAATATATAAAATACAATCATACCTAGAAGTATAGGAATATTAATTATTCTAAATATAGTAATAAAAAAACTCTATTAAAATATATTATTACTAATTTGCCTTTTAGAAGTATAAGGATTATAGAAGGATTAATAGTCTACTTAAAAATAGTAAATTAGGAATACTTAACAATTAAGAAATTAGTAGTATTTAAATTAGATAAGATACTTTAAAGAATAATACTTAAGTAATAATTCTTAAATATAAATATAGATATAAGAGCTATAATACTACTCTTTTTAATATTTCTACTACTAGAAGTATTACTTTAAATAAGAATATAGAACGTTACCTAATTTTAGAAGATTCTCATAATTTTATTTCTATTTAAAGCAATAAGGTTTTTACTAAAAAATAAGATTAAAAACTATTTAGAAGGAGTAGTAATCTTATTTTTAAAGTTATATTATACTTCGTATTATATAATAATATTATTAAACTTATAAACTTAAAGGGGATTCTAAAGATTATTATTTAAACTATTAAAACTTTTATAATCTATAAGGAAAGCTTAGTATATTATTATAGAATATACTTTAAAGTTAATATTTAACTTATACTAATTAAAAGAAGTATACCTCTCCTTAAGTATATACCCTATAGATTAGTAACCTATTTTACTATATATATAGTACTTCTTATTTAAATAATTATATATAACTAAATAGAAAGGATAAATATTATTTAGAGTAAGTAGTTATAAGTTTTATAAAATTATATAAATAAAGTATTAAATACTATATTATATAGTACTTTAGAAGTATTCTTAAGGAGAATTATATATATAGTTAATTTAAAATTAATTATTAACTTATTTCTAGCTATTATTTTTATTATTTTAAATATATTACAACTTTTAGAATAATATAGTATTACTTATAGTTAATTTCAACTAATTATAGAAACTCTAGGAAGTTATTATAAAGCTAAAGAAGACTAATTAATACTTAGGTATATTATAATATATACTTATAAGTGAGAAGTAAAATATAGTATTTATATAGAAGTTTAATAGAAAGGCTTTCTAGATATAAATAAACTTGAATATAAAGGCTTTAAAAGCTTCCTTTTTATTCTTCTTAGGATTCTTAGTTATAATACTTCAAAACATAGTATTTTATTAGTTAGAAAAATATAGTTATTAATATTTATTATTTTTAAAGTAGTTATTAATATAATAAGTTATCTATTCAAACTATAGGTTAAAACTAGAGTTACTTAAATACTTAAAGTAATATTTAAGAGTTTAATCTTTTAATATAATTAAAAATATACTAGCTTATATATAATATGAAATATGAAGCTTAAAGTAGTAATTATAAAAAATATAGATCTTTATTTTAAATATATTATATAGACTTCTATTATACTCTATATTCTTATTGTATAACTTTATAAGGTCTATAGTATATTTAATTAAAATATTATTAAACAGAATAATAGAAGTAAGGTATAAGAGATATTTATAATACTAAGATTATTGTTAGCTGAAATCTTAGTAGTCCTCTTAGTATTAGAAAAGCTCTAAAGTAGTTAAATAGGGGGTAGGTAAAATAGATTATTATAATAGAAATTTCTTATTTTATATTATAAGTATATAAGCTATTTAAATTAATTATAAATATCTCTTTTTAACTTCTTATTATAAAAGTATTATTAGTATTATATATTCAATTTTAGGTTAGATATTATAGAAAGATAGAATAAAGTCTAATTCTTCTAATATAAAGTTATCAACCTATTTAAAGTATTTTTTAAAATTAGTCTTAAGGCTAATATAGTATTTTAGAACTTCTTAAAGTTCTTTATAAATCTATAAGTTAAACTCTTATTATTAAGATAGTTAGTATAGTATTATAAAGATTTAATTACTATTTATATTAATTTTAATACTATATATTATAAAATAGTTTTTAAAATAGTATAGTATAAGGATACTAGTAAGTTATTATATTATTAGAAGCTAATCTTTAAAGTTATCTTTAAATATCTAAAAGAATTCTAAACTATAGAGTTCTATATATATATAGAAAGCTACTTAGTAAATTATATAAATAGAGATCTTTATAGAGTCTTTATCTATAATCTTTATATAGTTAAGATTAGGAATTTAATTAAAAAGTATTAGATTAAGATATTAATGGGATTTTATAAGAATAAAAATACTTAAGAGTATTATTATTATAAATATAGGAGTATTTAGAATAAGTATCTTACCTATAGGAGTTAATTTAGATATTATTATAAAAGCTGGGGTATTAAAAAAGTTTTCAAGAGGCTATATAAGTCTCTTAAGGAGTTAAAACTAGAGATATTATAAGTCTCTAGTATTAAAACTCTAGTAATAGTTTAAAGAGGATTATTATATTTATCAAATATACTTCTATAAATAAAAACTAAAAGTAGTTATTAGCCTCTTAATAGTAATTATTAAGAAGTATTTTATTTTAAAACTAAGTTAAATATAGTTATTAATATTATAATAATAACTATCTATAAGGAGTTACTATATAATTTAGAAGTTTCTAATAAGATCTTAAAATAGGGAGGGTCTAAAGTATCTAAATAATAAATCTTATAATTTCTTATCTTATATAGATTTTAAATATAGGGTTTTTATAATTACTTCTTCTATTATAATAAGCCTTATTGATTTATAGTATAATAGTATAATAAAAAGGTTAACTATTAATTAATATTAGTTTATCTAGAGGGTAATATATACTATATATAATCTTATTATATAGATATAAAGTAGTATTCTAGTTATTTATTATTATTATTCCTATATTATATAGTATGAGGCGTTCTATAAGGCTTTAGATTTATAATATAGTAATTACTTACTAATTACTATATAATTAACTATAGCTAGTACTAGGTGCCTAGTACGTATTACTAGTAGGGTGTAGAAGGCATACTGCTATATATATAGTAATATGTATAGTTACCACATACCCTATAGCATGGTATAACTGACATTTACTTTATAGAAATATTAAAATTATAAAGAAATTAATAGTCTACTTAAGTATAGTAAATTAAAAGTACTTAGTAGTTAAGAAGCTAGTAATATTTAAGTTAGATAAAATATTTTAAAAGACAATATTTAAATAGTAGTTTTTAAATATAAATATAAATATAGGAATTATAATACTACCTTTCTTAGTAATTCTACTATTAGAAATACTATTTTAAATAAAGCTATAAAGTATTATATAATTTTAAAGGATTCTTATGAGTATACCTCTATTAAGAGCAATAGAGTCTTAATTAATAAATAATATTAAAGACTATTTAGAGGGAGTAGTAGTTTTATCTTTAAATTATATTATATTTAGTATTATATAATAGTATTATTAGGTTAATTATCTTAAGGAGAGTTTTTAAGGTTATTATTTAGACTATTAATATTCTTATTATTTATAAAGAAGGCTTAATATACTATTATAGAATATACTTTAGAGTTTATATTTAACTTATAATAGTTAAATAAGGTATGTTTCTCCTTAAAGATATAGCTTATAGATTAGTAACTTATTTTACTATATATATAGTATTTCTTATTTAAATAGCTATATATAGTTATAAGAGAGAAATAGGTTCTATTTAATATAGATAAATATAAATACTATAAGATAAAATAAATAAAATATTAAGTATTTTACAATATAGTGCCTTAAAGTATTCTTATGGGGAGTTATATATATAGTTAACTTTAAATTAATTATTAACTTATTTCTAATTATTATTATCATTCTAAACATATTATAACTTCTAAATTAATATAGTATTACTTACTACTAATCTCAACTGGTTATAAAGACTTTAAGAGGTTATTATAAGGCTAAAAGGGTTAATTAATACTTAGGTATATTATCATATATACTTATAAGTTAGACGTAGAATATTATATCTATATATAAATTTAGTAGAAAGGTTTTCTAGATATATATAAATTTGAATATAAGGGTTTTAAAGGCTTCATTGTTATTCTTCTTAGGATTGTTAATTATAATACTTCAAAAAGTAATATTTTACTAATTAAAGAGATATAGCTATTAATATTTATTATTTTCAAAATAATTTTTAATATAGTAAGTTATCTATTCAAACTATATATTAAAGTTAGAATTACTTAAATACTTAAAGTAATATTTAAAAGTTTAATCCTTTAATATAATTAAAAATTTACTAACTTATATACGATATAGAATATTAAGCTTGAGGTAGTAATTATAAATAATATAGATCTTTATCTTAAATATATTATATAAACTTCTACTATACTTCATATTTCTATTATATAGGTTTATAAGGTCTATAGTATACTTAACTAAAATATTATTAAAAAGAGTAATAAAAGTAAGATATAAGGGATATTTATAATACTGAAGTTATTTTTAGTTATAGTTTTAATAGTCCTCTTAATATTAGAAAGACTTTAAGGCAATTAAATAAAGGGCTAGTAAGACTAACTATACAATTAAAATCTCTTATCTTATATTATAAGTATATAAGTAGTTGAAATTCACTATAGATACCTCCTTTCAACCTTATATTATAAAGATATTACTAGTACTATATATTTAATTTTAAGTTAAATATTATAGAGGAATAATATAAAGTCTAATTCTTCTAATATGAAGTTATTAACTTATTTAGAATACTTCTTAAAATTACTTTTAAAGTTAATATAATATTTTAAAACCCTTTAAAATTTCTTATAAATCTATAGGATAAACTTTTATTATTAAGATAATTAGTATAATACTATAAAGATTCAATTGCTATTTATATCAACTTTAATACTATATATTATAAAATAGTTTCTAAAGTAGTTTATTATAGAAATACTAATAAATTATTAACTTATTATAAATTAATCCTCAAAGTTACTTTTAAATTTCTAAAAGAGTTCTAAGTTATAAAGTTCTATATAAATATAGAATGTTATTTAGTAAGCTATATAAATAGAGACTTTTATAGAACTTTTATCTATAATATTCTTATAGTTTAAATTAGAGATTTAGCTGAAAAGTACTAAGTTGAAATATTAATAGAGCTTTATAAGTATAGAGATACCGAAAAATACTATTATGATAAGTATAAAGATACTTAAGATGAGTGTTTTACTTATAAGGGTTAATTTAGATATTATTATAAAAATAAGAAAACTATTAAAACAGTTTTCAAAAGGCTATATAGGTCTCTTAAGAGTTTGAAACTAAAGATATTATAAATCTTTAGAATAAAACTCTAGTAATAACTTAAAGAGAATTATTATATTTACTCAATATACTCCTATAAATAGAAAATAAGAATAGTTATTAACCTCCTAATAATAACTATTAAAGAGTAGTTTATTTTCAAAATTAAATTAAATATAATTATTAGTATTTTAATATTAACTATCTATAAGGAATTAGTATATAATTCAGAAGTTTTTAATAAGGTTTTAGAATAGAAAGGATCTGAAGTATCTAAATAATAAATCTTATAATTCCTTATCTTATATAAACCTTAAATATACGTCTTTATAATTAATTCTCCTATTATAATAAACCTTACTAATTTATAGTATAATAATAATAGAAGGATTAACTACTGATTAGTATTAGTTTATCTAAAACGTAATATATACTATATATAATCTTACTATATAGATATAAAATAATATTCTAATTATTTATTATTACTATTCTTATATTATATAGTGTGAGATACTTTATAAAACTCTAGATCTATAGTATAGTACTTACTTACTAATTATTATATGATTAGTTATAACTAGCGTTAGATATATAGTATTTATTACTAGTAGGATGCGGAGGGCATACTGCTATATATATAGTAATACATATAGTTATTATATACCCTATAGTATAGTATAACTGATAATAATAGTACGTAATTCTATTATTATTCTTACTAGTTATAAGCTGGTATTAATATAAGTACTATCATTAGGTAAGATTTATAGTTAAATCTATATATAGGGTAAAGAGCTTAGACATCCTTCTAAATACAGAGCAGAAGTAATTAAATTAACTAAGTATTTTCTATCATTAAAAATCCAATATTATAGAAGTCTTAATATTAAACTATTATAACACGATTATCAATAAAAACTAAATATTATATCAAATCTAATATTACTTCTAGATTTATATAGATCTAAAGCTTACTTAGTATATTAGAAGAAATAATCACTAAATCTATATTAATATAAATAAATAATACTACATTAATTCTATTTATTAGAGAAGAAAGTTTAAAAAGTATAGTAGAATATATATGAATTTATATTATCTTATATAAGAAGTAATAAGCTAGAATACAGTAGTTTTTAAATATATAGAAATTGTTAAAAATGTCACTAGTAGTTTTATGAAACTCTTCAAAAACCTACTATTTAAATAAACTAGAAACTTTATAAGTTTTAAAAAATATAAGGGTTTGGGAGGTAATATTCAGTTACTACTACTCTATATCTAGAATAGTATCTAAGCTCTTTACTCTATATATAAATTTAACTATAAGTTTTATTTAATAGTAGTATTTATATAAATACTACCTTATAACTGTTAGATTTGCTCTAATATATAAAGAACTACTATTTCTATTAATCTAATAGAAGTAATAGGAAGTTCTACGATATTTCTATATAAATAAATTGTATAAAAGTTGCTCTTCAAATACGTACTCATTTTATCTTCTTACTCCTAGTAGTTCTTAAGTAAATAAGGTAAATATATAGAAGTTTATTTTTATAGGATACTAGAAGTAGTTTAACTATATATACTATAGTTATGACACCTTATATACTATAGTTATAATAGCTAATACGCTATAGTAATACTATAGTATATATTACACTTTAGTCTATATATTATAATTATAGTGGATTATATATTATAATTATAGTAGTTTATATACTATACTAAGATATATATATTATAATTATAATATCTTATATACTATAGCTATAGTAGCTTATTTATTATAGCTATAGTCAGAACTCTAGTAATATGATTAGAACTTTAATAGTATAGCTAGAATTCTAAAATAAACTCTCTATATAAGAATCTTAATATTTTTATAAGTATTAATTAGAAATAGTTAATGATACTATTGATTAAATTACTATTTCTCTGGCTATTTAATTATTAATATTATCAATGCCTTTAATAAGTCTTCATATTAAGAAAACTACTTGTATTATATTATATTTCTACTAATTTGATAGTTGTCTATATAAATATCTTAACTATTAATTTACCTATTTATCTACTTATTCTAATTAATTATAAGCCTACTTCTTCTTAACCTGAATATTCTATATTCTATTCTTTAAAAACCTATTCTTCTTATTTCTTCATGAAATTTGAATACTATAATAAAATATATAAAAGTCTCTACTTTTTATTACTTTTCTAAAAACTAAATATCTTATCAGAATTACTTTATTGTTATAAAAATCAATCTTATTTAACAAGCTATTTTAATACCTAAAATTCAGTTTTTCTACCTATTTCAGATTTTTTAATTCTTTAGATATTTAAGACTTATTCTTAATTGACTGTCTTTTGAAATTACTCTCAAGTTTATTTCCTCTTTAGTTTTAAAGTGTTTTAATAGGAAAGAGACTAACTCATATACAAAATTAACTCTTTTGATCTCGAATTGTACCTTATTTTTGATTATTTTTATAAAGAAGGAAAAATCGAATTTATTTAAAAAAAAAAGAGAAAGGAAATACTAAGATTTAAATGTTTGACTTTTTAGATTTATTCTTTGAGTTATATTTTTCTTTTAAATAGAAATAAGAATTAATTCTTAATCTTTACCTTTTTTGAAAAAAAATATAGTACTTGCTTATATGATATATTATAAGACTTTTATATCTTGTCAAAAAAAGCTTTTATAAATATATATTTTGACAATATATTGTATTTCAATAGAAGAAGTAATTCTAGAAAGATTACTATTTCTAAATAAGTAGAAAATAGTAATTATAAAGTCTAATCTATTTATACTCAAGTTGTACTTATTAGTAAAGCTATTTCATAGATATTACTATGCTTATTATTTCTAAAAAATAGAAATAAAGATAAAAAAACTCTAAGTTATATATAATTATATTATAAGACTAGGTTTTTTAGATTACTCAAAATGATATAGATACTTTCTAAATATTTTGATATCTATAAGAATTCTATAAGCTTTTAAGACTTACTAATACATTCTTAATCTATAAAAGATTTTTTGATACTATTTTGAATAGCTTTAATAATATGAAAAGAATTTCTAAATATAATTAAAGAATTAACTAATACTTGATTTAATAATAGATTAGAGTTATTTAACGAAGTAGTTATGATATATATTTCAAATAGTTTTAATTTTAATTATAAAGGGTCTTGCTATATCTATAATTTAAAACCTTGAGCTTAATAAAAAGTTGTATTTTACAGTCCTTATTTTCTAATTTAGTAGATAGATCTAGAAGAAGAAATAATAATTTAATCAATTATACCAAAGGTATTTAAAAAAAGAATTTGAGAATTATTAAAAGATTATATATAAAATAGAAAGAAATCTTTTATAACAATTATAAGAAAAATAATTATATTAAAGAAAATTATACTTATTTTTATTTAAAACAAACTCTAATTAAGAGAAGAATATCCTAGTTAAAAATGAAAATAAAAATAAGAAAGGATTTAAAAAAAGAATTTAGAATTTATTAAGATTACTTTGGCTAGACCTAAAGAAAATAATAAAATAAAGGATGAGATATTAGAAGACAAAGAAAGTCCTAAATCTAAAAAAGTTTATTTCTAAAGATATAAACATTAATAAATTTTCTAAGACAAGACAATATGTTTTAATATATAAGAGTTATCTTAATACTATATATAAAAAGAAATAATAATAATAATAGAATTCTAGGTTTTTAAATAAATTGATAGATTATTCGACGTTTTAGGAATTTAGTTAAAAGAGAAAATTATATAAATTTTTATTTTTAATTAGATACTACTATTACTATAAGAGAGGCTAATAGCTCGCTTTCTACTATAACTATTAGTAGACATATTACCCCCTGAAGTATAACTTTAGCCTTCTTACCCCCCTACTAACTATTATAACTAGCCTCTAATTAATCTAAAGCTAAACCCCTTATAGCTATAGTAACTAGTATACCTACCTTATATTAACCTCTTTTCTAATAATAAATAACTAATAACTCCTTCTATAATAATCTTATATCCTTATACTTTTATAGCTATATATAATTCAAATATCTTAAGATATTTAATTACTACTAACTATAAGTACTTTATTTAAATATTTATCATAACCTTAATATTTATAACTTTAATATCTCTACTAAGCTTTACTTACCCCTAAAATAAGACTTTATACTATTAATATAGAAGTTTTCTATTATTAATATAAGCTAACTTATAATCTTTATATAAATATAATAGGATTTAGTTTATTCTTATTAGTAAATAATCTTAATATATTAAATATAGCTAATATATAAATAATACTTATATAGATATAAATACTTTAACTATAAATAGATAGCTTTTAAAACCCTTATAATTATATTATTATAATACTCTAAAATATCTAGCAATTAATATTATAACAAAGTATTAATATTAAAGTATTATCTAATTAATATTTAGTCTCTAATATTACTAGTTTAATATAGTAACTTATAGGATAACTAGATAATTATTATAGAATACTATAGAAAACTTAAGATTCTAATAGATTTTCATAAAGATTTCCTAATAGAAATCATAAGGATTTCCCTAAGATTTCCTATAAGAAATTACTAGGATTTCCTACTAGAAATTACTAGGATTTCCTATAAGATTTCTCTAGGATTTCTTATTAGATTTCTTATAGAATTCCTAGTAAAAATACTTTAGAAATCTAAATAGATTCTTTATAGAAATAGAAGAATCATTAGCTTTCATACTATTATTTTACTAGTACTAAAGTGTAATAATAATCTTTTTTTTAATATCTATAAATTGTTTATTAATTAAAATATCTAGAATAACTTTATTAAAACTTAGTCTAATATACTAATAACTTTAATTATAATAGCTATAGTTAAATACTTCTATATAGTTATATTAAAAGTCTTTAATCTATTTAAAGTTACATACCTCTTGGAACCCTTTAAAGGAAACTATACCTAGTAATTAGTTCTTGCCTTATAAACCTTATAGATACTACTAGTACTAAGGAACTATTTAAATAGAGGAAACCTCAAGTAGTAAATATGGTTAGTTAATATAATAACTAATAAATATAAGAGGTATATTATAAAGGGAAAGTATAAGCTTATATCTATCGCGGTTATTTTTTTAAAAGATTATAATAAGTTATATAATACTAATACTAGCTAGCTAGTAATACCTATTGTTAGTTATTAATAGTTACTAGTTATTAATAGCTGTTAGTAAGAGCTAATAGTTAGTAGTAGTTACTATACTTAGTTTATACAACTAGTAGGAACGTTAGTCGCGGTTACCCGCCGCAGGATTCAAACCTATTACTCTTACTATAAAATAGTAAAAGCTAGCTAGATATTAAACTACTACGTCAAGCGGGATTTAAATACTTATATACTTATTCTATAGTATTCTTTTTATAAATAACTATATAGAATTTAAAGAGATTCTAGTTTTACTATAAAGATATAGTATATTATTACTCTGACTACTAGATTATACTAAGAATAAGATATAGAAGAATAATAGATTATAGAATATCTAACTCTTATTACTTTATTTTATTCTTTTTTCAAGAAGTTTATAAAGGTTCTCAACCCTATAACCTTAGTAATTACTTTTAACTATATATATAAAGCTTTAGTCTTAATAAAACTCTCTCTATATAGATTATTACTATAAAGTCTTCTATTACTATAAGGTTAAATATTAGAACTAACGGTATAATTGTCTATAATAATAAGTAATTTTATTACTATTTTAACTAGTTATAAGCTAGTATTAATATGAATGCTATTATCAGGTAAAGTTTATAGTTAAATCTATATATAAAGTATAGAGCTTAGATATCATTCGAAGTATAAAGTAAACGTAATCAAACTACTATTACTATTTATATAATCAAACATAAAGCTACTTTATTTAACGTAAAACTAATTTTAAAATATATTAAATAGAGAAATACTATATATCTTATATTTAGAACAATAAGATATTTAAAAGTATTTCTAAAGAATTAAATCTTTATATTAAAGGAAGTCTATTATATTTCAGAGTTAGAAGTTAATTTATCGTTTTAAATCAAGTTCAGTACTATAAGGATTATATTCACTTTCTAGAAAAAGCTTATATTATATAATATGGGAAAGAATTCTATTTGAATAGTACGATTTAAGAACAATAATTATACATATTGAATATTCTTATTTTCTAAAAAGACACTATTCCTTCTACTATTATATTGGAATATATTTAGCTTCTATATAACTACTTAGATTATATTAATAAAAAGGTAATAAAAAGTTTAAAACAAAATATTTTAAATTTATCTTCTAAACTAAATAAAATAGATATTCTTTCTATCTGTAAGATTTGTATTAAAAGAAGCTTTATTAATAGTATTAATAGAAATAATAAGAAATAAAATAAAAGTCTTTAATATTTAGATTATATTAGTTTAGATTTATATAAACTAATAGTTTCTATAATATATTATAAGTCTAATAGATTTATTCTATTTGTTACTAAATTAATTAGGCATACTTGAGGACTTATATTAAAAAAATAAATCGGCTAAAGGAATTTTAGAAATCTTTTTTCAATTTGTAGAATTAATAGATAATGATAATAATAAGAGAAAAATAAAAGAATTTAATACCTATAGGAGTAATGAATTTATTACTAAAAGAATGAAAAGTATTTATTCTTATTCTAATATTATTCATAATATTAAACTTCTTTATATGTATAAGTTTAATAGTTTAATAGAAAGAATAGTGAATATTAGAATTAAAAATTAGAATTTTAATTTATTACTCAAATTTGCCTTATTATTTATCAGGGGATATCTTTATACCTCCTATATACATAAATATATAATAGAACTCCTAATAATTCTATAAATTTCAAAACTCTTCATACATTAAACAATAAAATAAAACTTAATATTAATAATACTAAAGTATGGAGTAGCTTCTATTATTTTAAAAATAAAGATTTCAATATTAAGAAATCCGATATAAGAGTTTATAAAGAAGCTATTATAGCTTATAGAAATAATACTTATAAGATTGAGAGGTTTTAATAAAAAGAAAGCTATATAGCCTAAAGATATTATCAGGTTAAATATAGTACTAAGGTAGCTAGAGCCGTAGTAGTAGGTGACTAAGTAGTCGACTTACTTATTTAAACTAATAAGAATAGAAAGATTATTATATAGATTTATCCCTATAGTATATAGTATATATATATATTATAATCTAAATATAGATATTACAAATAGAAATAACTAGTTATATACTATTTATATAGTTAATTAATTATAATATTTACTAGTTATAAACTAATACTAATTAGTAGTATTTTACTACTATTAGTACTATTTACTACTATTTAACTATAGATTAATAAAGAATAATCTAAAGAGATAAAATTATAATACTTCTTAAGAAAATCTCTAGATATTAATATAGTAAAAATAGATAGATTTAAAACTATTATAACTATATATTATACTAAAATACTAATATAACCTCTAGAAGCCTAAATAGTAAAAATAAAAAAGAAAGTAAACTTATAATAACCTATTAACTCAATATTATTAATATCTATTATATAATAAACTAGTAATTAAAATTTATACTAACTTATTAAAGCAAAAGCAAAATAATAAATACGATAAAATCAATATAAATAAAAAAGAAAGATTTATAGTAAATCACTATTCCTTACTATTATCCCCTAATATTCTATATATATTTAATAAATAAAGAGATAACAAGAAGTTAACTCAATAATTATAATAATATAATAAACCTTCTCCTAATAAAAACAACCTAAAGAACAATATCTAAAACTCAATCTAACTTTTAGAGTTCAAATTATAACTAAAAAAAAGGAATTTTAAAAAGAAACCTTATTTTATTCAAGAAAGAGATCCTAAGAAGTAATATAGAGAAACTAATAATATAAAAATAATAATAATACCTAAAATATATTCCTTCTATAAAATATATATTTATAGTAAGTACTTTATAAAGATATCTAGAGAACTAATAAGTTTATAATATTATAATAAATACTACTAAAATTGAAAATATTACGGAATTATTATATACTATCCTTATTCCTAAGTATTCCCTAAGTATTTACTTATATATTAATAATATAAGAAGACTAATAGATATTACTTACTAAATAATATAAGAAGAACTAATAGATACTAAGATATACTACTACTTAACTAAATATAATTATTAAAAAAAGAAATTCAAAAGGGAAAAACTCCTAATAGCTAATAGTAAAACCTAAAATATAAAGAAGAAAGATAAATATAAGAAATAATATAAGAAAAGATTACTATATATTAACTTAAAATAGTAAATATTACTACCTATCTAATAAGTATAATAACTACTATTCCTAAAACTACTTCTATAAAATACTAAGAAGAAATACTATTCTATTTACTAGTTATTATATATAATAATAACTCGTAATACTTAGNNTTTTTATCTCCTATTATTTCTATCTACTACTAATAGTATAATTATATAGTTATAATATATAACTATATTAAAAAGATTAGCTTAATAATTATAATAACTTCTTCTTAAACCCTAACTAGTAATATTATCTAATATATATTATTAAATATATTATTAAATATAATAATAAGATAGAAATCTACTTTAAGAGATTATTGAGAACTATTAAAAACTTAAACTAAGAAATATATATAGAGTTCTATTAAAAAGAGACTTCTACTTTATAGTTATAATTTATCTAATAAATATATATACTTCTAAAGCTATAATTCCTAGAAAAATACTTATAATTAAGATATAATAAAGCTATACTAATTATAAATACTCTCCTAACCTATTATTTTAAACTATATCTTCTTTATTAGACCTTATTAATAATCCTAAAAGAATATAAGATAATTAGAATATAGTAGTTTATACTAATAAGTATAAGAGAGTATTCTAATAAATTAAAATAAAAATACTAATTAGTATATATTAGAAAGTTATATTTAAATAGTAAGAAGAATAAGTTAAGCTTTCTAATAGAAATATAAGTATTAATAATATATATATCTACTATTATATATNAAGTATAGAAAGAATAAAACTTCTATTTTAAGAATTTATAAGATACTTATTAAAAAGCCTTCTAAGACTAAGAAGAAGTATATTTTAATATAATAGAAAGAGAAGTATTATAATTACTTAAATATTATCTTATTAATAGAGGAATATATTTCCCTATAAGTAAAAAGATTATAAAAGAAAAACTAGTAGAAATACTTAATAAAAGTATACTAATTTAATAAATAGTAGAAAATATTAAAGCTAATTAGAAAGACTACTATTACTTAAAATAAAAAATTAAGAAGAATTTAAAATATATTAAATAACTTTTAAAAATTAGAAAATTTATACTTATTAAGAGATAATAACTTTTTATATTAGAAAGCTTGAAGGCAGAAATAACTCTAGTATAATTAATACTATTCATATTAACTAATAAAAACATATTAATACTAAACTTATAACTAGTTAAATGGAATATCTAAATAATTATACTTATATAAAATTTTATTATAAGAAATAGTTTTAATATAAAAAAGTAGTAATAAGCAGGATTATAGAGACCCCTAAGGTTTTATATATACCTTAGGGGAAACTACTAGATATCCCTAAAGTAGTATATTATTTTTGACTAATTTAATAAAAAAGTTAAAATGTTATTTAGTAAAATATACTTATTAAGCGATAAATATATAGGTAAAAATTATAATATTTTTAAAAACAAGATATAGATATTTATTACTAAATATATTAGCTATAATATTAGATAAAACTCTATAGGGGGAATATTTAATAATATACTAACTAGGTAAATATATATATATTATAAGATATTAGTTATATTAATTTAAAATAACTTCTTAATTATCCAAATAGTTATTAAAATGAGAAATAAATCTAAAACTCCTACAACTTATCATAACTATTATAAAGAATAGAAGAATATAAATTTCAAGATATTTACTAAAGATTATAATTATACTAATATAGTTAAAATATTTAAAGTAATAGTAATAAGGATTAGCCTATTTAGATATATCTATTTAAATTTTTAAGATCTATAAGAAAAAGTTAATAAAGAAATATATATAACTATATGCTAAATATATAATATAATTAATATTTTCTATAATATTATTAATAAGGCAGAACTAATTATT
>AMCV02000019.1:1188723-1222881 GCA_000350065.2 Colletotrichum orbiculare MAFF 240422 | reverse complement strand
ATACAAAGTAATAAAAGTATAAAAGTATAAAAGTATAAAAGTATAAAAGTATAGAAGTATAAAAGTATAAAAGTATAAAAGTATAAAAATATAAAAATATAAAAATATATAAATTTAAAGTTATTATAGAAGAAGTTATTAGATATTTATTATTTATAAAAAAGTTAATATAAAGTAAATATATTAATTATAACTATGAGAAGTTTACTTCTAAATTAACTAGAAGCTAGCTATAGTAACTAGTAAGAAGATAAGAAAGTTAAAGTTATACTTTGAGAGGTAATATATCTACTAATAATTATAATAGATAGCAAGCTATTAGTCTTTCTTTTAAAGATATTATTAAAATAATAGAATTACTATTTTAATTAAAAAAATAGAATAGAGAAATCCTAAAGTATTATATAAGAAAACTGGAAAGTATTATAGAAAAATACTATTTTATAAATTTCTATAAGAAAACTATAGAGTCTTAGAAATAAGAATATAATAATTTAAACTCTATTAATAAATATAAGATTTATAGTTATAAAAGTATATAGTATTACTATTAAGGTTATTGTTAGTCTATGTAGAGGATAATATATACTATATATAATCTTACTATATAGGTACCAAGTAGTATTCTAGTTATTTATTCTTATTATTCTTATATTATATAGTATAAGGTACTATATAAAGCTCTAGATCTATAGTATAATAATTACTTACTAATTGCTATATAATTAGCTATAACTAGTATTAGATACTTAGTACCTATTACTAATAAGGTGTAGAAAGTATATAATTAATTATATATATAATAATATATATAGTTACTATATATTTTATAGTATAATATAATTAATATTAGTAACTTTTTCTTTTTACTATATATTTTAATACCTATCTATTTATATAAAAAATAGTACTTTTAGTAATCTATACTTTCTTACCTTGATAATATTTAAATATCTATTTATTTATTCTACTTAAATTACTTATCTTTCTATTCAAATAGTTATATAATTTAAGTTGATAAATCTCTTAAGGGTATAGTTTAGTATACTTTTTGTAAAAGTATTAGTAATATTGTTATCTCTATTAATCTATTATATTTTATAGAGTTTATAGTATTCATATAACTACCTTAATATTATAATATTAATTATAAGGTATTTCTTTAGTAGTACTAAGTTTTATAAGGTATTTATAAAGTAAGTATAAGTTAGTATATATTATAATTAGAATCTAAAGGAGTTTCTAATACTAGAGGATCTTCTTAAGTAAAATAATTATAATATAAGTAAAGTCTATACTAGTTATTATATTATACATTTCTAAAATAAGTATACTCCTAGTAATATGTTTATTTTTTTTATAAAAATAATATGTTAAATTACTATAGAAATTAAACTAATTATTATTAGTAGTAGTTTCTTAACTTGGGATTATTATGAATCCTAATTAAGATAAGAAATTAGTATTATTAGTAAATAAGCTATTAATAAAGATATATAGATATATTTTAGAAAGATGAAGTAATATGAAGTTAAAATACTTAATTTTCTACTTAAGGTATTTATTAAGTATAGTAGTATTATTACTTAAAAGTTATTATTCTTATATTATATAAGAGAAGTTGGATAATACTTCAAGTTAATATTTTAAGATAAAATATACTTTATATATATATTATTCAACATATATTTTTTGAGTGTTTTAGGTATTATATATATATTTTAATAAAGGCGAGGCTTTACTCTTTGTACTTTTAATATAAGTAGAAAGTATTACTATTAAGTAATAAGATACTTCTACTAAATACTAGTAGTACTACTTTTAAGAGGATTATCTTAGGTTTAGCTTTAAATAAGGTTTTTTAGAGTTTTTTATTTTTATAATATAAAAAAGGAGTATTTAAAAGGCTAAAAGTATTAACAGTTTATATACCTATAAGGTTAAAAGTATTGTTTTTAAAGTATAAGATAAGGAGGTATAAACTATGTATTGATATTTCTATTTATAACTATTTTTATAGTATTTTAAATAGATTACTTACTAATAAGTATTAGCTTTAGTAAGATTATATAGTAGTTTAATAATAATTATAATAGAGCCTAAAGGATATTGATTTTTAAGGTGTGAGGGTAGTTTAACTATAATACGTTTTATAAGTTCTATTTTAACTTAAATATAAGTTTATATAATATTATAGAGTTATATCGTTATACTAATATGTTAGAAGAGAGCTAGAATTATAGCTAAAATTAACTACTAGCTATTTTATTAGATTACTAGTAATTATATTAGTATTTTAAACTCATTATCATTTCTAAAGTTTTAGATTATAAGTTTTAACTTCTTATATATTTTATTAGTATTTTCATTCTTAACTATATTAATAATATAGGCTTTAAAATACTTTTAATCTTTATAGAGGATGGGATTATACTAAATAATCTTTATAATACTATTAGTAAAAATACTTTTAACTTCTTTCTTAATTAACTTCTTAAATAGTAGTCTAAATAATATAATAACATTTTCTTACAGAAGTTAAATATTAGTATTATATCGGACTATTTTTTAGTTACAGGGTATACTATAAAATAAGGTTCTTAGCTGAAATCTAAAGAAGGTAAGTTACCTTTATATATTATAAGATTTAAAGTTAGTTACATCTGAGGTATTTAAGGTTAAAATAATATATTACTAATTATACAAATAGAAAGGGGATTATTATTATTAGTAGTAATAGTATTACTATTATTTATAATAATAGTGGTTTGTAGTATTTACTAAATATTTTGGAGTTCTATAGGAATAACTATAGATAAAACTGAAGTATTACTATAGGAATATATATTTCTATATAGTATTAGATTTCTTATAATAATAATATAAGTTCCTATAAATTTGTTATAGATACTTTTAAATATTAGTATTTGGAAACATATTAGTATTTTAAAAATATAATTTGATAAGATCTCTTAATGACTATTCTTAAAGTATAGTTTTATAATTATAAATCGAAACTTTTAAAAGCTATAAGGGAACTTAAGAGTATATATCTCGTTATATATAGTAAAGAAGTAGTATAAGTTTTATTGTTTATTTTTCTCTTACTATATATATATATTAAGGATTAGAATAAAAAAGTTATAATATCTAAAGTATTTAGATTATTATATATTATTAAAATAGTATTAATAGTATATTTAATATACTCCTAATAGATCTTTTTAATAGTTTTATATATAGCATAAATTTAGGTAATAATATCTAGAGAAAGAACTAAATCTTCTATAAAGTAGGAATAAACTTTAAAAATAAATAGAATAAGTATAAAGCTATTTAGCTTATTAGTATTATTAATTGTTTTATATATTACTTAAAGGGATACTTCTTAAGTAGTAATAAGTATCTTATTATAGTAAATCTTATATATATAATAGAGGAGTATATAGTATTACTTAATCTTACTAATACTATTATATATTTTAATAGGAATAATATGAATTATTAATCTTATTATTTTTATGTTTAATCTAAAGTCTTTAGATTGAAATATTATAAGTATATTAGTAGTAATAAGATCAGGAAAGCTTTAATATATATCGATTTAGTATATCTTCAGGGTTTCTTATATTATTTTTATTAAGATACTTAGTAAGAATTAAGTAGTATTAAATACTATTATAATGTTAATAATATAGAATATAGGGTAGTTATTAATATAGATAATATTAATCATAATCTCGAAGTTAAAATTAACATTGCTATAAATAGTAAAATAAAAGTATAAAGAGGTTATACTATATATTTAATACCGGTAATAATACTTCTTAAGTATCTTAAGAATATAATATTTAACTATATATTGTATTTTATTAAAGATATTATAAAAAGATATAATAACTAGGTATTTAAAATAGTAATAGAGTTTCTATATTTCTATCTCTATGAGGTATATAGAGGTAATTTTTTTCTTCTTATTAAAGAGTATTTATAGATACCTCTATTTTTAAATAACTAGAATAACTTTTTTATTTTAGTAGAATTAGCTATAAATATTATTAAACGTAATACTAAGGCGATCTATATTTATGAAATAGAATAAGGAAGAGGTATTATATAGTACTATATAAAATATAATAATACTAAGAGGTATGAATATATTAATTGTTCTAAATATAGTAATTAGAGAGGTTCTACTAAAGTATATTATTACTACTTCATCTTATAGAAATATAAAAGTTATAAAAAAATTAATAATCTACTTAAGTATTATAAACTAGAAGTATTTAGTAGTTGGGAAGTTAGTAGTACTTAAGTTAGGTAAGATACCTTGAAAAATAGTGTTTAAGTAATAACTTTTAAGTATAAATATAGATATAAAAGTTATAATACTACTTTTCTTAGTAATCCTACTACTAGAAGTACTACTTTAAATAAAAGTATAAAGTATTATTTAGTTTTAGAAGATTCTTATAGTTTTATTTCTATTAAGAATAATAAGGTTTTTACTAAAAAATAATATTAAAAACTATTTAGAAGGAATAATAGTTTTATTTTTAAAATTATACTATATTTAGTACTATATAATAATATTATTAGGTTTATAATCTTAAGGAGGGTTTTTAAAGTTATTATCTAGGTTATTTATATTTTATATTTTATAAGGAAGGCTTAATATATCATTATAAAATATACTTTAGGGTTAGTATTTAATTTAGACTAGTTAAAAGAAGTTTGCCTTTCCTTAAAGGTATATTTTATAAACTAATAACTTATTTTACTATATATATAGTACTTCTTATTTAAATAGTTATATATGATTATAAGAGAAAAGTAAGTTCTATTTAGTATAGATAAAGATAAGTATTATGAAGTAGTATATATAGAGTATTAAATACTTTATAGTATAATACCTTAAGGGTATTTTAAGGGGAGTTATATATATAGTTAATTTAAAATTAATTATTAACTTACTTCTAGTTATTATCTTTATTATTCTAAATATATTATAATTTTTAGATTAATATAGAATTATTTATAGCTAATTTTGACTAGTTATAGAGATTTTAAAAGGTTATTATGAAGCTAAATAAGGCTAATTAGTATTTAAATATACTAAAGTATATATTTATAAGTTAGAAATAGAATACTATATCTATATAGAGGTTTAGTAAGAAGGCTTTCTAGATATAGGTAAGCTTAAATATAAAAGCTTTAAAGGCTTCGTTTTTATTCTTTTTAGAGTTCTTAGTTATAATACTTCGAAATATAGTATTTTACTAATTAGAGAAATATAGTTATTAATATTTATTATTTTTAAAATAGTTTTTAATATAACGAGTTATCTATTTAAACTATAGGTTAAAACTAATGTCGCTTAAGTATTTAAAGTAATACTTAAGAATTTGATCTTTTAGTATAATTAAGAATATACTAATTTATATATAATATGGGATACTAAGCTTAAGGTAGTAATTATAAAAGATATAGATCTTAGTTTTCAATATATTATATAGGTTTCTACTATATTTTATACTTTTATTATATAGTTTTATAAGGTTTATAGTATATTTAGCTAAAGTATTATTAAAGAAAGTAGTAGAAATAAGGTATGAAATATATTTATAATACCTTTTTTAGTATTAGGGAGGTTCTAATATAGTTAAATATAAGATTAGTAAAACTAATTATTATAATAGAGGTCTCCTATTTTATACTATAGGTATATAGGTTACTTAAGTTAACTATATATATTTCTTTTT
This sequence comes from Colletotrichum orbiculare MAFF 240422, assembly GCA_000350065.2. Taxonomy (NCBI): domain Eukaryota; kingdom Fungi; phylum Ascomycota; class Sordariomycetes; order Glomerellales; family Glomerellaceae; genus Colletotrichum; species Colletotrichum orbiculare. The sequence goes on along the minus strand of AMCV02000019.1, from coordinate 1,217,119 downwards.
AACTTCTTATTATAAAGGTATTACTAGTATTATATATTTAACTTTATATTAGGTATTATAAAAGGGTTAAATAAAATCTAATTCTTCTAGTATAAAATTATTAACCTATTTAAAGTATTTTTCAAAGTTATTCTTAAGGTTAATATAGTATTTTAGAACTTCTTAAAACTCCTTATAAATCTATAGGGTAAACTCTTATTATTAGTATAATTAGTATAATATTATAAAGATTTAGCTATTATTTATATTAATTTTAATATTATATACTATAAAGTAATTTCTAAAATAGTATAATATAAAAATACTAGTGAGTTAATAAGTTATTAGAAACTAATCCTTGAAGTTATTTTTAAATATTGAAAAGAGCTCTAAATTATAAAGTTCTATATATATATAGAGAGCTATTTAGTATATTATATAGATAGAGATTTTTATAGAATTTCTATTTATAATGTTTTTATAGTTAAGATTAGGGATTAAGCTGAAAAATATTAAGTTGAAATATTATTAGAGTTTTATAAGGATAGAAATACTTAAAAGTACTATTATTATAAGTATAAAAGTATTTAGAGTAGGTATTTTATTTATAGGAGTTAATTTAGATATTATTATAAAAATAGGAGTATATTAAAAGAGTTTTTAAGAGGTTAGATAGGTTTCTTAAGAGGTTAAGGTTAGAGATAATATAAATTTCTAGTACTAAAAATTCTAGTAATAGTTTAAAAGGGGTTATTATATTTACTAAATATATTTCTATAAGTAAAAAATAAGAGTAGTTAATAATCTTTTAATAGTAGTTATTAGGAAGTATTGTATTTTAAAATTCAATCAAGTATAATTATTAGTATTATAATAATAATTATCTATAAGGGGTTAGTATATAATTTAGAAGTTTTTAGTAAGGTTTTAAAATAGGGAGGGTTTAAGGTTTATAAGTAATAAATCTTCTAATCCTATATTTTATATAGATTTTAAATATAGGGTTTTATAATTACTTTTTTTATTATGATAAGCTTTACTAATTTATAGTATAATAGTATAATAGAAAGGTTAACTACTAATTAGTATTAGTTTATCTAGAGGGTAATATATATTATATATAATCTTACTATATAAATATAAAGTAGTATTCTAGTTATTTATTTTTATTATTCCTATATTATATAGTATAAGGTATTATATAAAGCTTTAGATCTATAGTATAGTAATTACTTATTAATTACTATATAATTAACTATAGTTAGTATTAAATACTTAGTACTTATTACTAATAAGGTGTAGAAAGTATACTACTATATATATAGTAATATATATAGTTATTATATACCCTATAGTATAGCGTAACTAATAGTTATACTATATAACTATATAAGGAGAGAGCTTATCACTTTTATATAGTATTGAATAGATTATACTTATTATATTAGTAACTACTTCGTATTTCTAATCCCTATTTATAGCTTCTATTATACTCTCTATAATAGAGGCTATAAATAGGGATTAGGAATACGAAGTAGTCGTTAATATAATAAGTATAGTTTATTTAATACTATATATAGGGGATAAGCTCCCTCTTTATATAGTTATATAGTATAACCTTAATAGTAATACTACGTATTTTTATAACTATAAACCTTATATTTATTACTAAGGTTTAAGCTATTACGCCTCTATTATAGGAATTTTATAACTTTTTCGTAAAACCTTCTAGAAAGGTATTTCTCTAGGAAATCTCTAGGATTTCCTATAGAATACCTTAAGATCTTTTTATTATATTCCTCCTTATTAAAGTAGTAATTCTACTATTTTAGTATTATTTCCTAGGCTTTTATATTTCTTGAGGTTTATAAGGCTTTTAATTTATTTAAATAGTAGTTTTCTAAAAGGTTTTATAAAGCTATTAGTAATATTATTAGTAGTCTCTATATATTTAAAAATTACTTTATTTTAACTTACTACTTCTTTTGCGAAGTAATTATAAGCCTATATATATTTTATTTTATTATTTAAATTTTCTCTTCTAGTAAGTATAATTAATTTAATATTATCTATTTATATTAATATAGGTTTAATAATTATTTCTCCTAGTTTACTAAAGAAGTTTTAAATCTATATAGTTTTAGAAGTAGTATTAGATTTTATATAATATTTAGTTTCTATAGATAATTTCGCTATAATAATTTAATATTAAGATTTCTATAATATTAAACTTCTAATTATAAAGAATATCCATCTAATTATCAATCTAAATATAGCTATATAACTAGTATAATTACTATCTATATATTTATAAAGTTCTAAGTTACTTCTATCCTTCTTAATATAGTAAATATAATACTTATTATATATCTTAATATACTAGAGAAGTTATAATATTCTTTTTTTATAAAAATCTCTAGAGTTATATAAGAATCTTATTTATAACTTATAATTAAATAATAAGTCTAATTATATTATTTATATAGTAAATTAGAGTTTTCTAAATATTTAATAATACTACTATTATAACGCTTCGTCAACTTATCTTTCTATTAATATAGCGAAATCTTAAATTCCTACTTCTATTAGAATAGTAGCTAGGTAGAAGAATTTTCTAAATTCCTTAGATATTTCCTTTAGATAATTCTCTTATAAGATTATTATTTTATTCTTATTAAACTATAAGTCAATCCCTAGGAAGGAGTCTAATATCTCTAGGTTATTTATCTTAATATTCTATTTAATTTATAAGAAGATTTTAGTAATATTCTTAATTAGTCTGATAATTAATATATCGTCAATATAAGTAGCTATTATAACTTTTAATTTACTATTATAATATATAATATTATCTAATAATAAAACTTTAAAACCTATTTATTTTAAGATTTCTTTAAATTTCTATTACTATTATTAACTTCTTTATCTAAAGCTATATAATACTTATTATAACTAGATAATTTAGTCTAAATTAGTATAATAACTAGTTATTTTAATATAATAAGAATATCTTAAATCTATAAAGTATTTATTAAGTAGTAAGAATACTTATATATAGATATTTTTTTAAAAATTCCTATTAAGATATATTCTAATAAAATCTTATTACTTTACTATATATCTTCTTTTTTTTATATAAGTAATTAGAATCCTCTATAAAACTACTTAAAATATTAATATATATATATATATATATAAAAATCTCTTCTATAAACTTAGAAGAATCTATAAGTAATAATTTAGGTTTTTATTTTAATAATTTTTAGTAAGTTTTCTTATATTTAAATATCTATTTAATTATAAGTTTTATACTTTAGGGGATTTCTATAGATAGTATAAATTATAATATNCTTTCTTATACTTAAGTACTTATTTAGCTATGAGTTTCATACTTTAAGAAATTTCTATAAATAGTATAAACTATAATATCTCTTTTTTAATAAGAATTATTATCTTATTAAAATAAGCCTCTATCTATAAAGACTAATTGTTTATAAACTTATTATATACTTTAGTTATTATAGCTAGATTAGTATATAGTTATACTTCTTCTTTATAGAAAGGCGTATTATTCATTATAGTTATATAAGTAAATAACCCCTCCTAGATAATATCTTCTTCTATTAGTATTTCTTTAGATATTCTAAATTATAATTAGAAAGCTTTTAAAACTAATAAAACTATCTTAATATATTATTATAATCTTAATCTTTAACTAGGAAGTAAGATTTATAACTTTCTAACTTTATTATTTATTAATTTATAAAATATAAGAATAGATATAATGATAACCTTATTTTATAGCTTAATTTATATCCTATAGGCTTAGTTTTATTTATAACTAATTAGAATATTTTTCTCTATTTAGAATTTTATCTTTTTAGATTTAATTTAAATTTCTAGATTAAGATTAGTAAAATAAGTACTATTAATAATTTAGAGTTAACTTATATTAAGAATAGAATCCCTTCCTAGTTCTAGATCTTTAGTTAATATTTAGATAGGTATTTTATTTAGTACTACTACTATATATAACTAATTTATAATATAAATAGCTATTATTAATAGCTATACTTATAAATATTCTAAGATATCTATATTAACTAATAAAGTTCTAGTTTTATTTAATATAGTTTAAATTACTCTTTTTAATACTTTATTTTATTTATAGATATATAGTAAAAATATTTCGACTTCTATATTATTATCTCTTAATAATATTATTGGAAAAATAGCTATAAATTTACTAGTACTATTTATATAGATTAGTTAGATTAATTCTCTAAAATAGTTTTTCTATCTAATAATAAAAATTTATATCTAATATATTAATCTATCTTTTATATTATTAAATATTAATAATTTAAATTTCAACTTATTATTTATTACTAATAGAAAGTATTTCTACTAGCTTACTAATTCTACTTCCCTAATATTAATATAGATAATATATCTAGCTTTTATTACTTTTTCTTAAGATATTTTTAGGGAATACTAGAGACTTTTTAATAAATTATAAGTCTTATATAATATTAAGACGACATCTTCTACTTATAATAAATATCTTTTAATAAACCGGATTATTTACTTTATTTCTTAATATTTAAGATAGTTTAGTTTTTGATATTATAGTTCTAAGTCTATTTTCTATTAAGTAGAGAATAATACTATTAGAATAATAGTATTTTACTAGTTTTTTATAATAAGATTAAACCCCTATTTTAATATATCTAGGTAGGTAAAAATTATTCTATTAAGACTTATAATATTATTTCTTTAGAAATATCTTCTATTAAAATAAAATCTTTTTCTACTAAATATATTTATAGAAAATCCTTCTATATATAAAATATTTCTAAATTAAATCTTTAATTTATTATTAAATATTAATATAACTATTCTAATATAATCTAAGTAAATTACCCTTATGCTTATTATAATAAGCTTTATTATTATTATTAAAATATAATTATTATATTATAATAAGTTATTAATAGTATAGATATTTACTTCTAAATCTTATAGTTAATTTTTATTTAAAGTTTCTACTATCTTTTTAATATTTCTCTAGTATAAGTAGTATTATATTTTATTATTATAATCTTCCTAGAAAGTATAGAAGTCTAAAAAATTAATTTATACTAAATAAGATTATAATTCTTTCTTAATATTTTTATATTAAAATTATTATTTTTTTAGGTATTTTCTCTAGTAGTTTTAATTCTATTTTATCTTTACTTTTTAAAATATAATCTTAGGCGAAATATCTAGGCTTCCTATAGTTATAATAAGTAAATTTAGTCTGTTTAATTAATATAATAAAGGTTTTATTTTTATTTATCTAAATTATAATAAATTAAGTAATAAGCGACTTCTCTCTATAGAGGCAGGATTTATCTATAAGATCTATTTATAATACTTCTAGACTTATAGTATTTCTATATTAACTATTTAATTTTATTCTAGTAGTTTAATTTCTATATTAAATATCTATTCCTTAAATAAATAAATATATAAAATCTTCTTCTATAATTATTCTTCTATTATTTTAGAAGTAGTATATAAGTTTATTAAACTTTATAATATAGCTTATAAGATTAGATCTTTTAAATATAAATAAGTATAATTAATTTCTAATCTAGCCTCTTAGGATAATCCTTATTCTTATATAAGATTTCGTAAGGATTTCTTAAATCTTCAATCCTTTATTAATATATATAATTAAAGCTATTAATATAGTTAAGATATTATTTTTTAACTAGTTATTAATATATAAATTATTAGTTTTACTAATTTAACTTCTTATTATAAAGCTATAAATCTTAAATTTATAAGTAATTTAAATTAACTATATAATCTAATTTAAACTACTTTAAAAGTAGTAATCCTTAGGTATTTTTAATTAGAAATCTTTAAATCTATTTTTTAAAATTTCTTTAACTTTAGAATTCTTAGTATTTCTTTTAATAAATACTAAGGCTTCTCTTATTATAATGTCTAATTAAATTAGTAATATAGGAATATTATAATTAATTATAAATCTAAAATAAGTAATACCTATTAATAGAACTATCTTTTTCTAAAATATTAGTAGTAGAATACCTTATAATCCTAATAAAGTCTTAGCCTTATATATTAGTTTAATAGACTTAGTCTATTACTATTTATATAAAATAATATCTTTTCCTTATAACTTAATAATTATTTTAAATATTTAGAACTTCTCAATTAGCTTATCTATTATAAACTTATTATTATTATTATTTAAATACTTCTTAATTAGATAGGAGTCTTCTAAAGATATTATTATAATAATTAATTAATATTCTATAAGTATTTTATAGATAATTCGCTATAATACTAATATAACGAATTATTATAAATACTTTAAATAACTAATTATATTACTATATAATAAAAACTATAAATAAAGATTAGGAATATAAAGTAGTTATTAATATAATAAGTATAGTTTATTTAATACTATATATAGGGGATAAGCTTCCTCTTTATATAGTTATATAGTATAACTTTAATAGTAATACTATATACCCTTATAGCTATAAACCTCGTATTTATTACTAGGGTTTAAGTTATTACGCCCCTATCGTAGGGATTTCGTGGCTTTTTTGCGGAACCTTCCGGAAGGGCATTTCTCCAGGAAATCTCCGGGATTTCCCGTGGAATGCCCTAGGATCCCTCCGTTACACTCTTCACATAGCACGTGCCTTGAATCTCATCCTGACTCATCGGCTCAGTCTCTGTCAAACGATTAGTTCCTTGCGGATTGAGACAAACAAAAGAAGATGACGACCTTTGGTCCAGTTCACTGACCTCATATTCCAGCTACCATCTCTCCACGGGGTTCGGTCTCGACTCGTTGCTAACACCGTGCCCCTGCAATAACAGCCTTAACAACATGGGCGCTCAGCAATCTTCCAGCCAGCAGGACGGCGAGGCGTATAATTCTCAGCCGAGGAAGACATGCTACTACGAGCTCCTCGCTGTCGGGCGGGACGCCACGGATGATGAGTGTGTGCCCCCTGCAGTCCGCTTTGAGACTGAACTAATGGTTATCTGTTAGCATCAAGAGGGCTTATCGGAAGCGTGCTCTCGAGCTTCACCCAGACCGCAACCTAAAAGATGTTGAAAATGCTACTCGACGCTTCGCAGAAGTCCAGACTGCGTATGAGGTGCTGTCCGACCCCCAGGAGCGGACATGGTATGACTCGCATCGAGATGCCATCTTACGAGGCGCCGACCCAGCTGATACGGATGGCCATGGCCCCGTATATGACAATGTCAGGCTCACTTCCACAGAGGATATTTTCTCACTCATCCGTCGGTTCAATGCCAGCGTCCTTTTCACCGACGACCCGTCGGGGTTCTTTGGGATAGTAAAGGCAACCTTTGATCAACTTGCCGATGAAGAAATTGCTGCTGGCGAATATGCACCAGGAGATGCTCCAGATTACCCCTCTTTTGGAATTTCGTCCGACTCGTACGAGTTTGTGGTTAAACGTTTTTACAGTGGGTGGTCGCAGTTTTCAACCAGGAAGACGTTTTCCTGGAAAGATCAGTACCGTCTGTCTGACGCCCCCGACAGACGTATCCGCCGATTAATGGAGAAGGAGAACAAAAAGCTGCGTGAAGACGCAATTCGGGACTTCAACGACGCTGTGAGATTTCTGGTCACATTTGTGCGCAAACGGGACTCACGCTACGTGCCGAACACACAAACTTCTGCAGAACGTCAAGAATCTATGCGTAATGCGGCGGCCGCCCAGGCTGCCCGCTCGCGTGCTGCGAACTTGGAAAAGCTGTCCGACTCGACAATCCCCGAATGGGCGCAGTCAAGAGATGATGACGAGCACGGCGGTCGTTATTCAGATGAAGACGAAGAGGATTCCGTGATGGAATGCATCGAATGTGTCGTCTGCGATAAAATCTTCAAGAGTGAAAAGTCATTCGAGGCCCACGAAAAGAGCAAGAAGCACATAAAGGCCGTGCAGCAGCTGCGACGGCAGATGAGGGACGAAAATTTCGACTTGAATCTCGACGATAATGTTACAATCCCTGACAACGTACCTTTGGGTGATAGCACGGCAGGGGTTGTAGGAGAACCAGAGCTTCCCGACCATCACGATACGGCTCAGGACAACCACGCGCCGGAATATTGGGCAACGAACATCAACAAGACCCTTGGGGCCGAGACAGCTTCAGAACCCACCGAGGAAGAAGATGAGTACGCCTCCAGAGTGGACGTGGAGAAAAGGCTTCTTGCCGAGGGCAAGTTCGTCATCGAGAGTGGCGGGGATGTGCTCGGTATCACAGACAGGAAGGACGAGCCTGACTTGCAAAACCTCACCATCAAGGACAGCGACGGCGACGATACCGATCCACAGCCAAAGAAGATGGGCAGAGCCAAGGCGAAAAGAGAGAAAAAGGCGGCACGCCAAGCTGCGGAAGAGAACCATATCATAGTGTGTCCTCCCGGCCCCTTTGCAATGTCTTTGACGGGACACTGACAGGAGTCACACAGCATACTTGTGGTGTATGCAAGGCAACATTTCCGTCCAGGAATACGCTGTATACACACATTCGTGACCTTGGCCACGCCATGCTGTCAAGAGGGTCGACCGAGGAGAGCAAAAAGAACAAGAAAAAAAAGAAGCAACGATGATTTAGTTGTAGAATAAAACCGTGGTCCCCGGCGAGGGATAATATTAAGAAGAAGAAATAGTTCGTTGGTTGAAGCAGTCATGACATAAAAGACCCATGTTGCCCTTATTGGTCCTTTACCCAATCCCCTGGTGCGGGATACCCTCGCGTTGGAAATCGGAGCCCACTCACTGCGCCGTGTCATCCCGGCCCCAATATCCAGGCCAGGCCGAGAGCCATTTCCAACCTGCCTGTATTGATGTCGAACACTGATTATCCGTCTAAGGCCGTGCAGTTATCTTCATCATCGCTGAGGGTTTCCACTTCATCGATTGCGCTGTCTCTCTCACCGCCGCCAGCCCTTACAGGGTTTTGGTCTGCAACATGTATTACAGTCTTTCCTTGGACGTGCTTGACGTTTCTTCGCCATTCGGCCCAGTCATCTTCGTCCTTGATCAAGAACCCAATTAGCATACTAGGGTCCAACTCCCTGATGTGGAGTCGGCGCAGCCGCCTCGTGTGTACCGAGTCGATGTCTGCATCCAAGTACTGTGAAAGGTCCTGGTGATATGGCAGAGCCGGTCTTGTGTGGTGCGGGTCAAGATAGAATAGATGGGAACCCTGTGCGCCTACGAAATAATGAGAAGACGAGGGTCGACCACTAGAAAGAGATCAGCCTATACACTTGAACCGACATCGTGGTGTTGCATCTCTACCCTGCTATGCCAACGGACTGTGGCATTTGGAGAGCGGCGATCAGGGCCTCCCAATAGACAGGCGTGATCTTATCAATGCCTAGTCGAGTGCCTACGAGGATAAGAGTTGGGTGAAACTGAGAGCCCTCGGGTTTGGCTATTTTCAGAAGGTCGTCTTCGTACACGTCGGGCCCGTCGCCGGTAGAGTATACTCGCAAGACCTGCCTCCGGGCATTGACGAGTGCTCTGTGTTTGAAGCTCAGCTATTTCCGAGACCTGATATTTGTGACAAGTGTAAAAGGGACCGTCTTACTGAATACATCGAGCTGTTGCTGATGGTCCAAACCACTCGCCTGGGTACTTGCCACAGGCCACGGCACCGTGCTGGACAAATTGGTGAATGGAGTACGGCGCTCTGGGGTCGTCCGCGAACAAAGAGAGCAGAGAACGCTCCTTTTCTGGTGAACCACCCCGCCGCCAATCTGGGACCGTCAGCAGGGTCGCTCAAGCGTAGAGGTGCTACTGAGTCACGCGTGCGTCGTGTACAAGGGGTCTGATGGCGGGATCGCATACCTCGACCTAGATCTATCATAGACATGGCATTGGCCAGCAAACTCTGGCCCGAACGAATCATGCAGCCCCATCCACTGTCGGACGTGAACCCGTTCTGGTCAACTAGCTGGCTCTTGATCCGCATGGATAATGAGAGTGCCGACGAGGCTCGGGGGTCATCCGACCTGGCGATGGACATGAACTCGGCCCGATATGTCATCCAGAATCTGGACTCGAAGTCGTCGAGGAATGCAGAAGGCCAGCCGCCATCATTAAGTGAACAATGGTTTCGTTCTTCATAGGCGAGTGACGATGAGAAACTGCTGGAAACAGAGTCGGGAGGTGTATCGTGGCTTTGAGCATGGGGAACCGATGATTCTTTGGCTTGCTCTTCGGTAACAGTGGGCGAGGGGGAGGTCGCGCTACCTCGAGTGTCCTTGACTTTGCCAGAGTTGGTGCCTAGCGTGTATGAACGGCCCAGACACCAGACAGGAACATCATTCGGGTGGTCGTTGGTTGGCTCCGGATCCCAGAGCATTTGGACGATACGTCGGTAACGGCCAATATCCACAGCAGCCATGGCGAATTTCATAAAGCGCGATAGTCAAGATAGGGATAATAAGCCAGGAAACTTGGGAGAGCAGTTCAATTTCGTCTTGTTTGGCAGGTTGGAGTAGATAAACTGACGCGACTGGGGCGCCTCACTGGAGGGGTGCTCTGGCGCTTGCTCCTGACCGAATCGTAAGGGCGGACAAGCTCTGAAGTTCACAACGAGGGAAAGACTGGTTTGACTTGGGTCAGCACCATCGTGCATCTCAGCTAAAGAGTCATAGGATTGTTGCGAGATCACCTTCAGGAAGCACCGGCCAGCGCGTTGTAGTAAGGGACACCCGCGTATTTGAGTAGATGTCGTTGAACCGAGACAGCGCAGCAAAGTAAGTGCATCTACCATGTCTTTCGTAAAGAGGCGGGAGGAAGGAAACGGATTCTGCGCCCGGCTGCAGAGAACTGTTGACCCGCTTGACATGCCTTACCAAACCTATCTACCTGGACGGACAGGACAGTTGAGAAAGTAAGTGCCTGACAAATGGCCGGGCGTCCGCTTCCTCGTGACGCACCGACAGTCGTCAGCTAGTCATATGTCACTAGGTTGGTATACCAAGCTAAGCTGCTGCGCGATGTCGCCGTGTCACCGGCTAACAGCACCGCACAGAGCTGTGTGTGGGACAAGGTTAGTGTAAGCCAGCTAGACCTACTTACTTATACTATATACAAATATGTAAAGTAAATATTCATATTCATATTTCTAGTAGCTTTTAAGTAGACTTAATATAGTAATTAAGAGATCTATAGATATATGATAATATATTATATAAAACATTTTCGAAGTATAATTATTTCTTAGCACTACTTGTTACCCCGCTGTCTGTCTTTCTGTAAGCATGATTCCCTATGACGGACGACCATAAGCCTTTGGGTTAGCAGCTCACGTGACCTCGCCTACATTTCAATTTACCGTCACGTCTGCGGCGCGTCTATGAACGCGAAAGCCCCACAGGCCTTGATCTCCACCCACGCAGACTATCTATAGTGTACCCTTGACCTCGGTATTTGCCTTCTTTACGTTGTATCTGTGACCTACCTGCGCAGCATGGAGTTCAAGTCATCGCGCCATCGGCAATCTGCGCAGTCATCCACCGGAATTGTTCGCGACGACTCTGACGATGAGCTTGGTGCAGAGGACCATCCGTGGGAATGGCTCTCCGATCCTGTCGATGAAGGTCCATCTAAAAAGAACGCCTTGAGCACTCGCAAGCGCACGCGGCTCCACAGCAATGCTCGTGTTGTTGGGGCGCGCATGGGAGATTTTGAGTGTCGCGTTGGTGACTGTGTTCTTCTCAAGGCCGAGGGATCCAAAGAGGCCTGGGTAGCTATTATCTGCGAGTTCATCGATGATGACGATGGTGAGAAGGCAGCAAATTTCATGTGGTTTGCCACCGAGAAAGAGATCCGAAACACAAAGAAAAAGCGACAAGACTTTCTCCCTGTATGTAGACCCCCGAAACTCCCCGCGACGATACACCTAACGCCGCTAGAATGAGCTCTACATATCCCCCTCGTGGGATATCAACCCACTGGCGGCGATTAATGGAAAAGCCACCATTCATTCCCAACAGGAATTCATTCGGGCATACCCTTCTGGCAGAGTACCGAGGTCGTCGCCCGACTACGGCAAGGTCTTCGTCTGCCGCCGTGGATGTAACATCAGAACGGCAACGTATTCGGACGAGTTCGTATGGGAAGATCTATACCGATCTGGTGAACAAGGCGCCCAGAAGTTGATCGCCTTCGCAAAGTCGCAAATAGGATCGACTAGGAAGCGCCACCTCGCGAGGGAGTCGTCACCTGAGCTACCGTACATCATCGACGACGGCAAGACTGAAGCTTGGACTCCCAGAGCCACAGGTGCCCGCAGGCCCAGTGATGGTCACGCAGATACCACACCATCGTCCCGTAAAAGGTTTGGCTATAACGCTTACTCTCCTCCCGTTCGCAACTTCAAGTCTGTGACGGCTAAGTCTCTGCTTACAGGGTCATGGTGAAAAAGTGCTTGGAATTCACGCCCCTTGGCACGAGAAAGCTTTCGGCTTCTCGTTCACAGTCGTCAGCTTTTCAGCTAGCACGCTCTCAACTCCACGTCGCCTCCGTACCTTCGAGTCTCCCTTGTAGAGAAAACGAATTCACACTTGTTTATTCCCACTTGGAGGCTGCAATTGCGGACGGTATAGGAAGTTGCATCTACATTGCTGGTACTCCTGGCACGGGGAAGACTGCTACCGTCAGGGAGGTCATCTCTCGCCTCGAAGAATGCGTCCGGTCGGATGAGCTGGACGACTTTATATTCGTCGAAATCAATGGCATGAAGATAACCGATCCTCACCAGTCCTACAGCTTACTCTGGGAGGCTCTGAAAGGCGAGCGTGTAAGCCCGTCACAAGCCATCGATCTCTTAGAGCGAGAGTTCAATAATCCGAGTCCTCGTCGCACACCTTGCGTGGTTTTGATGGACGAGCTTGACCAACTTGTGACGCGGAATCAGAGCGTCATGTACAACTTTTTCAACTGGCCTGGTCTTCGACATAGCAGACTGATTGTCCTAGCTGTTGCGAACACGATGGATCTTCCAGAAAGAACTCTCAGCAACAAAATAAGCAGCCGCATAGGTACTGGACTCCTCCGCCACACGTTATGCCTCAAGCACCCGCCATTTGACACATTATGCAGGCCTAACAAGGATCACCTTCCCTGGTTATAATCATGAACAGCTGATGAAAATCATTCAATCGAGGCTGGAGGGGGTGCCAGGGAGCATAGTCGAGCCTGATGCCGTCCAGTTCGCCAGTCGGAAAGTGGCTGCTGTCAGCGGCGACGCCAGAAGAGTTCTCGAAATTTGTAGGCGAGCCGTGGAGCTTGCCGAGGCTGACAGTTGCTCGGAAACAGCTGCAGACAATGACCAGAGGAAATACCATGAGTCCAGTAAAGCGGGCAAAGTGGGCACGACGGCAAAGGTCACTATCTCAACAGTCAAACGCGCCATCAACGAAGCTACAACAAACCCAGTTCAACAACACCTCCGGACGCTGGCCTTCACGTCCAAATTGCTACTCAGCTGTCTTATAGTTAAAGTCCAGAGGAATGGAAATACGGAAACGACGTTTGGTGATGTCGTCGATGAGTTGCACCGCCTAATCAAGGCAGCCAGTGCAAGTCTTGACAAGGGGCACTTTACAGCGCTTGCCGGCGGAACGAAAGCATTGAAAACGGATGATGCACACATGAGCGATTCCCTTGGGCTTCGCCGCGCGGCAGTCGAGCTGCTCGGAGCGGGAATCATACTTTTGGAAGCTCAAAGGGCAGAGCGGCCAAGCAAAATGCGTCTCGCCATAGGCGAAGAGGATATCAAAATGGCCTTCCGGGACGACGATGAGATTAAGGCCCTCGGTCTATTTTTCTAAAAGCAGCATCGCTGACGCTACAACCTAGCGGGCGCTGTGAAGATATACCTTTGTTAGGCCATGCGTCGCAACACCACGTGAGTGAATGCCACTCGCTAGTACTTTCTTCGAGCCAGTGTCGGTTGCCATGCTACCGGGTGCGTCTCCGGCGTGGCCTTTTCGTCCTGCTTCCAAATCTTGATCGTCTTGTCTGCCTCGCCGCAAATCAAACGCAAACCAGAGTTGTCGAAAGTTGAGCTCATGATGCCGGCCTCGGCATCCAGGGAGCCTGGTTGCGCAGTCGTCTCAAGGGACTGAAATCGGTGGCCTGTTTTCCAGTCCCAGAAATTCATTGACCCGTTGTCACCACCAGAGAATAGCACGTTGTCGCGGTTCACGCTGAGAGTGTTGATGATAGCGTTGTGCCCTTCAAAATTTTGCATGAAGGCACCCTCAGGGCATTTCCATTGCTTGATACTACCCGAACTGCCGCTCGCGAAGGTGAACTCCTCCGGATGCGTGGCAAGTGCTCTGACGCCCTTCTTGTGGTGCGTCAAGACGCCCATGCTTTTGCCGGCGGCCAGGTCCCATAGCCTAACCGTCGCGTCGAGGGATCCTGTGATGACCTGTGGATCGGCTTCTTGGCAAGTAAGGTCGGAAACAGTGCCTGTGTGACCAGACAGCACGTGAACATTGCTTCGCGTTCGCATATCCCATACCCTGGCGACCCCGTCTCTGCCACCAGTCACGAGAACATCCAGAGTGGGATGAAGAGCTAAAGTGTAAACTCCGCTCAAATGGCCGTGATAGTGCCGTATGACTTTGTTGGTCTCCAGGTCCCAGCACTTGACCATCTTATCCTCGCCGCAGGAGAAGAGGTACGGGTGGCGTGGACTCACAGCAAGACCACGCACAGTAGAAATATGACCGGTGAGTGTTAAGCGTAATCCGCCTGTGGCAAGATCCCAGATCTTGATAGTTCTGTCGCCAGCACCGCTTGCAAACCACTTGTTTCCAGGCTCAACCGCCAAGCTACGTACCCAGCCAAGATGGCCAGAGATCACCCTCATGAGCTTCCAGGGCGGATGCCACTCGGGCCTCGGTGCCTGTGATGTTGATTGACCCCTTGGGACGAGGCTTTCTGAGGCACTATTTTGGTGGTGCCAGGCCGATGTCTGGGCCGACTCCCCATCCCCAGCAACCGTTTGCGCGGCTTCGCGAGGGGGTGGAGCGACATCTCCGAGAAGCTTCCGCATGGGACGCGGACCTGCTGCGAGCTGCTGGGGAGCTGCCTGGGGCTTCAATCGTCGTCTCGATTTCATGGGCGGCGGCTGTTTGGCGGCAAGACCTGCTGGGAGTTGCTGGACGACGCCATACTCAAGCCTAAAGCGCCGTTGGGTTAGACTCTCGTCGCTCGGGGCGGCTAATGGAGTGTCTTCATTGTCGATTTTCTGACGCTCATTGGTTGACATCGCTGGAGAGCTGGAATAGATGGCTTTGGCGGATCTGTGATTGTCGGCCAACAGCGACCCAAGGAGAGCGTGCGACATTTTGGAGTCAGTGATGGCAACTGCCGCAGTGCCAACCAAAAAAAAACGGACAATCAGAAGTTGCCACAAGGCTGCGTTGTCGGCAAGGAATCGTGGTAATGGGCAATTTGGTCGAGAAAAGAGTCACATGGAGTGTCGCAACAGTACGTGACAACGGTGCAAAGATGTATGATGTCGGTAAATATCAGGAATGACGCGCTCGAAAAGGGAAGAGTTTATACAAGTTAAACCTCAGGCGGCGAATAGAGCCTCGATTAGTATACTCTATTGAAACTTTGGAATAAAAGCTTATATAATATATATGGCTATACTTAGTTATACTAAGTCTATATTTGATTCTACTTCTTAATTATATATAGTAACTAGAAGCTTTATTATATAAAAAGTATTAAGTAAAGGTAATATATAATAATAAATTGAACAATTTGAAACTTAGAATATCTGTTTAAACTATATCTATTTAAGTATTTTAAAAAGTTAATAAGTAGTCTTTCTTATTATATAGAAACTAGTGATTAGAATTAAACTATTACTTTAAATATTAAATAAATAGTTATTGATTTTCTCTTATACTTTCTTTATGAATTATATTATAATACTTTATCAAAGTAAGATTTCTATAGTTAAATACTAATATATTTCATTATAGTATTATTAAATATTAATACTTTATAATCATAGAATAGAGAAAGAATTTCTAGTTTCTACTTCATATTGCTAATAAATCTTATATTGGAAATATTCTTCATTATATCAAAAAAGATCTCAAAATCAATATATCTAACTATAATATAGGTTAAAAAGACTAACTTAGAAAATTAACTTCAATATATAAATTAAATCTATATAACTTAATATATTTCTAAGTTGATTAATTTAACATTTTATCACTGTTATTATCTAGTAAATAACCTACTTAACTTAGTAGTTTAAGATCTGGCTAGTCTTTAGTATTCTATAGTAAGAGTAATAAGTTGAGATCCTGTAGCAGGCAAGTATAACTAGGTAAATATAGTATTCCTTCCAGCTATATAATTAAATATAACAGCTACTATTAACTATTAGCTTTTACTAATAATTACTAGTAATTAAGAACTCTTAATAGTTAATAATAAGGCCAATAGCTAGTAAAAAATATTATATAGCTACTATTTTCATACTTAAAATAATTATAATAAATAGGCTTGCTTATAGTTTTCTTTTATGATATACTTATTCTATTTGTTAGCTATTATATTAACTAAGTATATGATTACTACCTAAGATTTATACTATTTAAACAATAATTCAGCCTTAGTATTATCTATAGAATATATAAGGTAAAAGCTAATTACTGAGTATAATTACTTTTAAAACGTCCTAGAGAAGTATATAACTTTAATTACATTAGAAACTTCTAGTATATTTATTTATTTAGCAAATCATCTTAGTATATTAATTTAGTGTAGCTAATATATTAATAGTACCCACATAGATATAGATACTTCTAGTATAGTTAGATAGCCTCTAAAGCTCCTGTAATTATATTATTATAATATTCTAAAGTATTTCATAATCTGTATTATAGTAGTATACTAATATCAGAGTATTGTTTAATTAAAACTTAATTTCTAATTTTATTAGTTTAATAGAATTATTTATATGATAGCTACAATCTCGGCTTATAAGTCTTTTAATACTGAGAATATTTTCCTACTATTTCTAAGTAGTATTTCGGTATTATGAGAAAACTACTAATTAGAAAGCTAAGATAGAATACAATTAAGTTTATTCTAGGCTTTATAGTCTAAACAAATATATATTATCTCTTATTCTGAGACTTACAATATATTTCCTAAGTATTTTATAATAGAATCAATAAGTAATTACAGATATAAACTAGCAACTAACGAACAATCTACTAATTAAGGTATAATAACTATAATATATAAAGATTTCACAAGATTATTTCTTACTTATAAAGAATTAGCGAGATAGAAAATATTCTTATATATTATTAAGGCGTATTATATTAGTAGCCCCTAGCTAGGCTGCTACTTAGTTATCCATAATAGAAATATTTAGATATAAGAAAGCTAAAGCTTTAAATATAAAAGATTAGATTCAAAAATATTAGTAACCTTATACTTATATTTATCCTCTATATAAATCTATTACTTAGATACTAGTATATACTCTTAATATATTCGAACTTCTATTTATCCTTAGGGGTTCTAAGTAGTAGGTTATATAGTAGGTATTACTATAGTAGAAGTAACAATTTTAACCTATCTAGTATTAATAAAGTTATTATAAGTATAGTACTAGTATAGTAGAGGTAACGATTTCAATATAAGTAATATTTATCTAGTTATAGAAATAAAGCTAGTATAAGAAGCTATTATATAAGTATTAAGACGTGCTAGTAGCGCTTAGCTAGACTACTACTTAATTATTGATAAGAGAAGTATTTAGACATAAGAAAACTAGTGCCTTAGGCGTAAAGAGTCAGATTGGAATATATTAATAATCTCATATTTATACTAAAGCCCTCTATATAGATCTATTACTTAGTTACTAACCTATCCCTAATGTATTCGAATCTCTACCTATCCTTAGGAGTTCTAACTAGTAAGTTATATAGGGGGCGCTAATATAATAAGTAGAGTATTAGTATAGTAATATATATAGCCAGTCTATAGCAGCATATTATAGTTACGATTTTCGCCTCAGCCGGACGTTCCCGACTTTAGCCTTTTACAAGGAAATATAGGGGAGGGGAGGGGAAGGAGGATATGTAGTAGATAGATAACTTTGACGGAGTATTATTTATTTATTTTCTTTCTGTCTTTCTTTCTTTCTTTATCTATCTAAAAAGGAAAAGGGAAAAAGGGACTTATCTATATATTTCTCTGTATACATAACGGCGAGCCCCCCGAGAGGTGTAGTTAGCTATGCGAACGCCTTTTGCTTTAATATGAGGACGCTACGGCGTAAAACAATACTACTACTACTGCTAGTATAGTAAGATAGATCTTTCGACATATATAGTATCTATAAAACTACTATAAGAGAGATACTAGGATAATGCTAATATAATAGACATAAAAGGTTTAATATATTTAATACTAATAAGGCTACTATAAGAAGTTATAGTATTGAAGTTATTATATAAAGTATATTAGAGAAGCCTTAGTATAGTAGTAGTATAGCAAAAGTGATGGATTTAATATAGGTAATACTTATATAATTATAGTAATAAGGCTATTTTAAGAGAGATATTAGTATAGTACTAATATAGTAGAAATAATAACTATAATATATAGTATCGACGAGACTACTATAAGAAGCTATAGTATTAAAACTATCTAAAGCTATTAAAAGACAAGAAATAACTAGAAAGGTATTAGTATATATATATGAGTATATAAATATAGAGATTTTGATATATATAGTATTAATAAAGCTGTTATAAAAGGTTAGCAATAAGAGGCTAATATGAGAAACTAGCTACTAATAATAAGACTATTAAAAAGTAACTACAGAAGTATTAGTATATCTATATAAATATATAGATATACAGATGTCGATATATACTTATATAACTACTATGGCAGGTTATTATAAGAGAGATAATTAGAAAAGTATTAATATATACCTAGAAATATATAGATAAAGAGATTTATAATATATAATACTTATAAAGCTACTATAACAAAGCTACTACTATAAGAGGAGTATTTAAGCTATTAAAGAATAGGAGATAACTAGAAAGGTTATAGTATATATTTATTTATTTATAGATATAGAGATCTTGATATATATAGCTTATATGAGGCTATAACAATAAAGCTAGTAGAAGTATACTCAATAAGTAGAAGTTTAAGGTTATTAAGGGTTTTATAGCTATTACGAGTAGTATGAAAGTATTTAGAAGTATATATTGTGTACTTATATATAATTACGAATACTAGGAATATAAAAGGTATTTAGTATGATATAAGTAAGTAATATACCATAGATATAGTAGATGTAATATTCCTATAGTTAAGGGGTAGAGAAGAGGCTTTTTATATTTTTATAGTTGAAGTAAACTACTTATCTAGAGGAATACTAAAGTAATTAAAATATTACTATAGTTAGAATATACTTAAGAAGCTAATATTAGCTAAGTACCAGTATTAGGAAGCTAGATATAGAGCCTAGAAAGAACTCCTAAGTTTCAAGTAAAGAAAAAGTATGAGAAACTTATTACTACTAATTGTTTATAGTTAGCTATAAGCTTTGAAGTTATAAGGACTTCGAGGCTATGAAGACTTTAGAGTTATAAAAATATAAAACATATATAATAGAAGTTTAGTAGAAAAGTACTAATTTTAAAATTATAAAAGTATAGCTTCTAAGAAGGGAGATAATAGCTACTAGAAAGCTATAAGATTAAATATTATATATAAATATCATACTATTTATATTATTTTCCCACTTAACGTAGTAGTTTAACATCTAGCTAGCTTTTACCGTTTTATAGTAAGAGTAGTAGGTTTGAATCTTATGGTAGGTAATTATAACTAGTAGGTATATACCTTCTAATTATATAAACTAAGTATAGTAACTACTACTAGCTATTAGCTACTACTACTAGCTATTTATAACTAGTGACTATTAACGGCTAGTAATAGTTACTACTAGCTAGCTAGTATTAATATTATATAACTATAATTCTTTATAGAATAACTATAACAAATAGGGTATATATATATTTTCTATTTATTAGCTATTATATTAACTAACCGTATTATTACTACCTAAAGTTTCTTCTATTTAAATAGTTCCTTAGAACTAGTAGTATCTATAGGGTAAATAAGGTAAGAGCTAATAACTAGATATAACTATTTTTAAAAGGTCCCAGAGAGGTATATGATTTTAAATAGATTAGAGACCTTCAATATAACAACTATTTATATTATTATAGCAAGAGTCACTATATAGTAGTTAATATAGTTGATTTAATATAGAGAAAACTATAGACTTTATAATATTTAGTATAAAGATTACTAGAGAAGTAGTAGTAATAGCAATAGTATATAACATAGCTTCAAGCTTTATAAAGAAATTACTAGAAGAGTAGTAGTATAGCTATAGTAATAGTATTAATAGTAGTATAATTATAGTAGTAGAATTAATAATGATATAATATTAATAATGATAATAAAAAGCTAGTAATCATAACAGGTTTTAGTAATAGGAGGCTAGTAATATATAAGAGATTATAGTAATAAGAAGCTATACTAACAAAAAGACTAGTAGTATAGTAATAGTAGTAGTATATACAGTGCTAGGTTAAAAGAAAACGGTAATCGTGATTTTCCCACCAAAATACTACTTTTTTAGAGTAAGTTTTAAGACTAATAACTAAGTAAAGAAAAACTATAGAAATAAAGCTAGTTATTAAATAGTATATAATTATTAAAACTCTATTTTTAGAAAGTTCTATTAATAATCAAAATAGATACTTAGAGTTAAAATAGAGAATTCTATACTTTTTAGTTATAATAGACTTATAGTAGACTTATAGTAGATGAATGATTTTTCTTAAAGTTATTTTCTAAGAAATCTAATATTTATAGTCATTATAATAGTTAAACTTTTGTAAAAATTATATATATAGTAAATCTATTATAGTTAAATCCATATATAGGGTGTAGAGCTTAGATACCATTCCAGGTATAGAGCAAAAGTAACCAAATAGTAAATCTATTATTTATCTACTCACCTACTAAGCTTTAGATAAAACAGAATAATAGTTATACTATTATGCTTAGTTAAAGACATAGAAATTAGTAGTTTTTTCGTGTGAATTTTAGAATTACCGTTTTTTGGACTCCTTACTGTAAGAGGTTATATTGATAAGAAGCTATAGTAATAAGATGGTAGTAATATATAAGAGGTTACGTTAATAAGAGGCTATAGCAACAAAAAGGCAGTAGTATACAAGATGTTATATTAACGAAGAGGCTAGTAGTTTATAAGAAGTTATATCAACGAGAAGCTATAATAATAAGAAGGTAGTAGTATACGAGAGATTATGTTAACGAGAAGCTATAGCAACAAGACGGCAGCAATATATAAGAAGTTATATTAATAAAGAAGCTAGTAGTATATAAGAAGTTATATTAACGAGAGGCTATAGTATTAAGAAGGTAGTAGTATACGAGAAGTTATATTGAAAAAGAGGCTAGTAGTATATAAGAGATTATATTAGTAAGAAGTTATAGCAATAAGAAATAAAATACAATTGTATTATTTGTAATAAATGTATTAAATTAAGGCTACTAATATTGATTATATTAATACTACTATAAATATAGTAAGTTGTGATAAATATGAAAATATTGTAGTTAAAAGAATAGAAATATATTGGAATAGAA
Organism: Colletotrichum orbiculare MAFF 240422; assembly: GCA_000350065.2. Lineage (NCBI taxonomy): Eukaryota > Fungi > Ascomycota > Sordariomycetes > Glomerellales > Glomerellaceae > Colletotrichum > Colletotrichum orbiculare. Next base: position 1,195,280 of record AMCV02000019.1, on the reverse strand, counting down.
GAATATTATTGTTTTCATTGAAATATAATAGTTTTAATATAAGTAATTTAGTAGAAACAATATACTATTAATTTCAATATTAAAGGTAATACTATATCTAAAATACAAGAGATTTACTAATCACGTAGTTTAATTTAATCTTTTTACATATCATTAAGAATATAATATATTACAAATACTACAAATACAATTATATATATTTATAATACAATATAAATATAAATACTTTAGAATTATTGTATTTCAAATATAAATATATATATTGAGTAAAAATCCTAGTATATTACAAATATATATAATATATTTATAAGATATAAAATATAATATATAATATATAATACAATATATATTTATAATATATATTTATAATGTATATTTATAATATATATTTATAATATATATTTACAATAAATAATATACAATATAATATAATATATAATATATAATATAATATATACTTATAATATATAATATAAGAAGAACCGATAGCTCGCTTTCTATAACTATTAGTAGATATATTACCCCCTAAAGTATAACTTTAGCCTTCCTACTTCCCTACTAACTATTATAGCTAGCTTCTAGTTAATCTAAGGTTAAACCCTTTATAACTATAGTAGCTAGTATACCTATCCTATATCGACTTTTTAAATAATAAATAACTAATAACTCTTTCTATAACAACCTTATACCTTTATACTTTTATATTTTTATACTTTCACGCCCTTATAACTATAAATAATTCAAATATCTCAAGATTATTAATTAATACTAATCATAGTCTATTTAAATATATATCATATTCTCAATATCTACAATCTTAATATTCTTTAGACTAAACCCTACTTACCCCTTAGATGAAACTTTATACTACTAATATAAGATTTCTCTACTATTAATATAAACTAACTTATAATTTCTATATAAGTATAATAAGACTTAGCTTATTCTTATTAATAAATAATCTTCATATATTAAATATAGCTATTATATAAATAATACTTATATAAATATAAATGTTCTTAGTATAACTAGATAGCTTTCAAACATTCTATAATTATATTATTATAATATTCTAAAGTATCTAGTAATTAGTATTATAGTAGTATATTAATATTAAAATATTATCTAATTGATACTTAGTTTCTAATATTATTAACTTAATATAGAAAGTTAAAAATCAATTAGATAATATTGTTTTAAATATCTATAGACTACTTATTAATTATAATACTTAAGATAATTTTATTAAAACTTATTCTAATAAAACAATAGTCTTAGTTATGATAGTTATAATTAGATATTTCTATATTTATTCTATAGGACTTTTTTATAAATAGCTATATAGATTTCAAGGAGATTTTAGTTTGATTATAAAACATATAGAAGAATAATAGATTATAGACTACCTAAATTTTAGGAATCTATTTTATCCTATTTTTAAGAAGTTGAAAAAAGTTCTTAATTTTATAACCTTAGTAATTACTTTTAGCTATATATATTAAGCTTTAGCTTTAAGAAAACTCTTTCTAATTATTACTACGAAGTCTTCTACTACTATAGAGTTAAATATTAGAATTAGAAGTATAATTATCTATAATAATAGGTAACTTTATTACTATTTTAACTAGTTATAAGTAAGTATTAATATGAATACTATTATTGGGTTAAATTTATAGTTAAATTTCAATATAGAGTGAAAAGCTTAGATATTATTCTAAATATAGAGCAAAGGTAACTAAATAATATATAATATAATATATATTTATAATATATTATATATTATTTCGGATTACTCTAATTGTAAGTAAATAGTATATTATAAGTATAATAGATATTATATCTTTATAATTAGGAAGTAGAGAAGACAGTTTCTATATTCTTATAGCTAAGGTAAATCAGGTATCTAAAAGGATATTAGAATAACTAAAATATAATTATAGTTAGAATATATCTAAGAAGCTAATATTTACTAGGATTATTAATATTAAGAGGCTAGATATAGAGTTTAGAAGGGATTCCTAGGTTTTAATTAAAGAAGAAGTATTAGAAAGTTACTATTACTAATACCTTATAGTTAGTTATAAAAGCTTTAAAACTATAAAAGCTTTAAGGCTAAGAGGATTCAAGATATAATATAGCTAAAGCTTAGTAGAGTACTATTTAAAACTATAAAGTTCTAAAGTTATAGAAGTATAATCTTTTAAGGGGAGAGATAATAGTAGCTAGGAAGCTAGGAAATTATGTATTATAGATAAATATTATACTTTCTATAATACAATAGTTGAAGTAGCTATATAGTAAGTAATATAATAGTTAATATTATTAATAGTGTTACAGAAAAACTATAGACTTTACAATTTTTAATATAAGGATTACTAGAAAAATAGTCAAATAGTAATAGTTGTAGTAATAATATATAGTAGCTTTAAGGCCTATAAAGAGATTATTAGAAAAATACTAATAGTAAATAGTAATATAATATAGTTATAAATTAGTGAGGGACTTACTAGAAACGTACTAGTATAGCTATAGTAGTAGTATTAATAGTAATATATAAGAAATTATAAAAAGTGTTCAGTAATAAGAAGTTATAATAATAAAAGACTATAATAATAAAAAGTTATAAATATAGTTTTAAATAAGAAGGGGATTACTAGAAAACTAGTAGTATGATTATAGTAGTACTATTAATAGTAGTAAATAAGAGGCTTTAGTAATAAGAAGCTAGTAGTATATAAAAGGTTCTAATATATAAGAAGCTATATTAATAAGAGTAGTATATAATAGGTTTTAATAATAAGAGTTCTTAGTAATAAGAAGCTATAATTTAGATTTAAATAAGTAGGAGATTATTATAGGAGTAGTAGAATAGTAGTAGTAGTAATAGTATAAAGTATAGTTTCTAGTTTTATAAAGAGATTACTAGAGGAATAATACTAATAGTAAGAGTAATAATATATACAATATCTTATTAATGAGACATTATATTGATAGGGGTAATAGTAGTAGTATAGTAATATATTAGAAGTTATATTAGGAAGAATTTATAGTAATAAGTAGTTAGTGGTATATAAAAGGTTTTAGTAAAAAGAGGCTAGTACTATATAGGAGATAATATTAATAGGAGTAATAAACGAAGAGCTATAATAATAAGAAGCTAGTAAGATATTAGAGAAGTAGTAGTAATAGTAATAGTAATAATATATAAGAGGCTTTTGATAGATTTTATAAAAAGTACTATTCATTTTCCTATAGATGTAGAGGTTTAATAAAAGTATTAGGGGTCTAGTTTAAATATATGAAGAGTGTTAGAAGTTTAGTAAGATAGCTAAAATATATATTATAGAAATAAGGGGTTTTTAAAGTCTAGGAATAACTTTATAAGCTATAAGACTATAAAGATATAATTTACAAAAAAGGAGTATATTAAGGTATACTAATAGCCTCTAGCTAGACTACTACGTAGTTATTTATAAGAGAGGTATTTAGATATAAAAAACTAAAGCTTTAAATATAAAGAGTTAGATTAAAATATACTAATAATTCTATATTTATATTTACCTTTTATATAGATCTGTTACTTAGATACTAATATATACTTCTAATATATATAGAATTTTAATATTAATAGATTTATAATTTATAATTATAGAATACTTTATTTTAAATACACATAAACTATCTATTGATTTATATTAAGAGCAATCTTATTGATAGTTAGTTTAATATAATAATAGGTTTAATTGTAATAATTATAATGAGATATTCTTATATTTACTTTAAAAGAGAAGAATCCATAGCTTACTTTCTATTAGAACTATTAAAAGATATACTACTTTTTAAAATATACGTTTAGCCTTTTAATTCTTCTACTTATTATAATAGTTAGTCTCTAGTTAATCTTAGGCTAAATTTCTTATAAGTATAATAATTAGTATACTTATTCTATATTAACTTTATAAATAGTAAGTAACTAATAATATCTTCTATAATAATCTTATACTTCTATATATCTATATTATATATAATTTAAATATATAGAGATACTCAGTTACTACTGACTCGAGGTATTCTATTTCAATATTAATAGTAACTTTAATATTTATAATCCTAATACCTATTTGATAAAAGAATTTAATATCTGGCAGGCTTTTACTAGTTTTTAGCAAAAGTAATAGATTTAAATCTTATAATAGATAAGTATAACTAGTAACTAATACTTAGTAAATAAATAAATTGAATATAGTAACTACTACTAGCTATTAGCTTTTACTAATAATTATAAGTAACTAGTAATTATCAATAATTAGTAATATATATTACTAGCTAGTAATTATTAATATTATATAACTAATTATAATCTTTAAAGAATAAGTACCATAGATATAAATTTATATATATCTTCTATATTTATTAGGTATTATATTAACTAATTATATTCTTACTACCTCCGAGTTTATCTATTTGATCACTTCCTCAGTTATCTTAAGTTGTATATAAGAGGTATCTCTTTTTAGAAGTATGTTCCCTAAGGGTTATTATCTTATTATTATTATTATTACTTTATTTATTTAACTCTTAGTAATAATATAATATAATATTAATAGTCTTATTATATATTTCTATTAAATTAAGTATTAATTATTAAAGCTTATTAAGACTTATATCAAGTCTGTATTTATAGGATAGCTATTTTCTAAAAAAATAGTTATTATTTAATATTCTTATTTATATTAATTGTTTAAGAGATTGAGTAGAAATAATGGAATAATAAAGATATAGCTAAAGGCTTTAATTAGGAATGATTTAGATGTATAAATAAAGTTTATATTACTATATAAATTATTATTTAAGAGATTTAAATTATAATCTTTTAGCTAAAACCTCTTTCTAGTACCTTAGTAGCTATAGCTAGCTAGTTACTAGGTATATTAAATAGTCCTATTAGTATATCTTTATAAGTATATACTAAAGGTATATTGGATTATATTAGTTTATAATTAGTAAACATAATAATCTATTGATTGCATAATTGGTATGTAATTAGTTATCTCTATTTATAATAATTATATGTAGGTTATAATATACATATATATTTATACTATATACTATAGGGATAAATCTATATAATAATCCTTCTATTCTTATTAGTCTAAATAAATAAGTTAACTACTTAGTTACTTGCTACTATAGTTTTAGCTATTTTAATACTATATTTAAGCTAATACTTATAATACTTTCTTTTATAACTCAAGTATATTAAATACTAAAACTAATATAAGATATAAAAGTAGTATAAAATATAAAAATAGTATTAAATATAAAATAAGTATAAAATTACTTCTAATTATATAAATCCTTTCAATTATACTAAAAACTATAAAAAATACTATAAATAGTATCTCTCTATAAAAATATACTTTTTATTTAATATTATATTAAGTATTGTTAGTTCCTATTATAATATATTTCTCTTTCTTTCTATTATCTTCCTCTTATTATCTTATATACTTTTTTTGCTTTTATTTCTTCTTCTTATTACTATTAGTAGTTCTTATAACCTATCTCTCTATTTATATTAGTATTTTATTTATTATTATAAACCTTTCAAGAGTTTAATTATTAAATCCCTTAGTTATACTATTTATAAAGTTATTTTTATTATTAATGTAGTAGATCTTAAGGATCTCTTTTTATTTATATAATTATAAGAATATTAGAATATTAATTATAAAATACTTCTCTTTAGTAGTATTTAACTTAATAAGGTATTTATAGAAAGAATAAGAGTTAGTATAAATTACTATTAGTATTTCTAGTATTTTTAAATATTTAGTTATTTGTTTAAAAATAGTAGAAATTATATACTTGAAATTAATTCTTATAAGTATACTATAGATTTTAGAAGTTAGTATATTTTATATAAACTTTTTTAATGTAATAGAAGAAAGGTAGATAATATTACTTTTAAACTTAAAAGTATTATTATTTTTATTATTTCTCTCTATTCTTAGGATAATGATAAATTCTAACTAGGATATTATATTTTTAAACTAAAGAAAAGATCTATTGATAAAGATATAGAACTTCATTTCCTTAATATTAATAGGGATAAATGTTAAGCTTTATTCTAAATTATTAATCTACTATATAAAGTATTTATTAAATCTCTTAATATCTTCTTCTATTAAATCTTAATATTAAACTACAGTAGAAAATTAAATTATATTTCTAATTAGTATATAAAAACTATTTATACTTATTATACTTATTATATAATATATATTAAATTTATTTTACTAGAAATATAATTAACAAGTCTCATTTTGTAATTTTAGTCTTTCAAATAAGAGTTATATTACTATTATTTTAAAGGATTATTATCTTTCTATTAAAAATAAGGGGCTTATTATTTATAATCATTAATCTTAGCTTTACCATAAATCTTATTAATTAGAATTTTTCTTCTTCTTTATTATTAAATTTAAATAAGTAGAAACTAAAAATATTATCTATCTATATACTTATAATATCTAAATATAAATTATTTACTTTAG
>AMCV02000019.1:1147565-1178545 GCA_000350065.2 Colletotrichum orbiculare MAFF 240422 | reverse complement strand
CTAGTTTAGAAATATCTAGTAGTTTCCCCTAAAATATATATAAAACCTTAGAAATCTCTATAATCCTATATATTATTATTCTTTCTAATTAAAACTATCTCTAATAATAAAGCTTCATATAAAAGTAATTATCTAAATATTTAGTTTAATTAGTTATTAGTTAGGTATTAATATATTCTTAGTAGTTAATATTAATATTATTATTTATATTAGAATTATTTCTATTCTTAAGTTTTTTAATATAAGAAGTAAATATTTCTTAATAAGTATAAATTCTCTAATTTTTAAAAGGTATTTAATATATCTTAAATTCTTCTTAATCTTTTATCTTAAATAATAATAGCTTTTCTAATTAATTTTAATATTCTTTTCTATCTATTAAATCAATAAACCTTTATTAAATACTTCTACTTGCTTCTTTTTTATAATCTTTTTATTTATAGGGAAGTATATTTTTCTACTAACACGATAATTCTTAAGTAATTATAATACTCTTCTCTCTATTATATTAAAGTATATTTCCTCTTAACTTTAGAAGGTTTTGTAATAAGTATTTTATAAATCCTTAAAATAGAAGTCTTATTCTTTCTATATTCATATATAATAATAGATATATATATTATTAATATTTCTATCTCTATTAGAAGGTATAACTTATTCTCCTTATTATTTAAATATAACCTTCTACTATATACTAATTAATATCTTTATCCTAAGTTAGTAGAATATTCTCTTATACTTATTAATATAAATTATTATATTTTAATTACTTAATATGTCTTTAGAATTATTAATAAGATCTAATAAAGAAGATATAATTTAAAGTAATAAGTTAGAAATATATCTATAATTAATATTATTTTATTATATCTTAATTATAAGTATTTCTCTAAAAGCTATAGCTTTAGAAATATATATACTTATTAAATAAATTATAATCACTAAGTAAACATCTCTTTCTAATAGAATTTTATATATATTCTCTAGTTACAACTCTTAAAAATCCCTTGAGATAAACTTTATCTAATTATTATACTTAATAATATACTTAATAATATATATAAGATAGTATAATTAGTTAAAACTAAGAATAGTATTAGAATTAGTATAATTATCAAGCTAATCCTTCTAATTATAGCTATGTATTATAATTATATAAATATACTATTAGTAATAGATAGAAATAATAAGAGATAAAAGTTAAATACTATAAGTTATTATTATATATCTATTAATATATAGAGTAATACTTCTTCTTAATATCTTATAGAAAGTAGATTTAAAAACAATAGCTATTATACCTATTAGATAGGTAGTAATATTTACTTTATTAAGTTAATATATAATAATCCCTTCTTATACTATTTCTTATACTTATCCTTCTTCTTTATATTTTAAATCTTACTATTAGCTGTTAGAATCTTCTTTTTTTAATCTTCTTTTTAATAATAATACTTAGTTAGATAGTAGTATATATTAGTATCTATTCAATTCTTCTTATTTTATCTAATAAGTAATATTAAGCAGTCCTCTTATATTATTAATATATAAAGAAATACTTAGAAAAATAAATACTTAGGAAATACTTAGGAATAAGAGTAATAGATAATAGTTTTATAATATTTTCAACTTTAGTATTATATATTATAATACTATAAACTTACTAGTTCTCTAAATGTCCTTATAAAGTACTTACTATAAACATATATTATATAGAAAGAATATATTTTAGATATAATTATTATGATTTTTATATTACTAGTTTCTCTGTATTCCTTCTTAGGATCTTTTTATTAAATAAAATAAGGCTTTTTGTAAGATTCCTCCTTTCCTATTAGTTATAACCTGAACTCTTAGAACTAGATTAAGAATTAGATATCTTTTATTCTTCAGGTTACTTTTATTAGGAGAAGATTTATTATATTATTATAATTATTAAGTTAATCTCTTATTATTTCTCTATTTATTAAATATATATAAGATATTAAGAGATAATAGTAAGAAATAGTAATTTACTATAAATCGTTCTTTCTTATTTATATTAATCTTATTATATTTATTACTATACCTTTATCTTAATAAGTTGGTAGAAATCTAGGTTATTAGTTTATTAAATAATAAATATAAACAATATTAAGTTAGTAAGTTATTATAAATTCACCTCTTTTTATTTTTTTTACTATATAGACTTCTAGAAGTCGTATTAATATCTTAGAATAATATATAGTTATAATAGTTTTAAGTTTATCTATTTTTACTATATAGGCTTCTAAAGAATTTCTTAAAAAGTATTATAATTTAAACTCTTTAGATTATTCCTCATTAGTCTATAGTTAAATAGTAATAAATAATATTAATAATAGTAAGATACTACTAATTAGTATTAGTTTATAATTGGTAAATATTACAATTAATTAATCACATAATTAGTATATAACTAGTTATTTCTATTTATAATAATTATATCTAAATTATAATATATATATATATATATATATACTACATACTATAGGGATAAATCTATATGATCATCCCTTTACTCTTATTGGTTGAAATAAATAGGTTAACTGCTTAGTTACCTACTACTACAGCTGTAGCCACCTTAATGCCGTATTTAACCTAACAAATTAATATATATTTAAATCCCGTAGATAGAATTATTATTAATATTAAATATAACCTTACTATTAAAAACTTAAAAAAAGAAGCTAATAGTATAAATAGTAAAATAAAGATTATATTAATTAAAGCTTATAATAGTATTAGTGGAGTTTTATATATTTAGCTTCCCCACCTAGTAAGTAGCTCTATATAATACCTAGTAAATGATTTCTATAATAGGAGAATACCTAGTTATATACTATAGCTTATATATATCTCTATAGGTAAATATAATTAAAAAGACCTAGTAGTATAGCTACTAGTTTAGACTTACTATTAACTTAGAAGTAGGGGCTAATAAGTAATAGAGTAATCCCTAGATATATAAACTTATTAGTATAAGCCTTATAATAATTAGATGGTTATAGCTTAATATACTAGTAGTAGCTTCAAAGTATTAAACTTACCATAGTAGTACTTATAATATTAACTTATACTAACTAGGTATAATATTACTAGTATATCTTAATAATACTAGCTATAGATATAAAAGAAAGCGACAGACTACTATAAACTAACTGACCGTCTTATAATAATACTATTAATAATAATAATAATAAGAATTATTACTATATTTAACTCTTATAATTTCGATATAAATATCAACTTTATAAAAGTCGTTAATAATTATAAGAATTATAACTATTTCTATAAGGGCCTGAAGGAGCTAGTTGTATATAAAAGTAATTTTACTATTCTCTCTAGCCTCCTTAAAATAGTTATAGTTATATTTAGCTTAAATATATTATTAGAAGATGAAGCTATTAGTAGAGTTAAAATAAAAAAAATTAAAGTAATAACGAAGGATCTAGTGCTTAAAAGTTGGATATTTAAAGATAATTTTAAATATTTTAAATATATCTTAGAGATAGCCTGTTAGGTATCTGAAAAGGTATATATATTAAAGTTTGTAACTTATAGAAGTTATCGTCGGCTAATAGTAGGGAAAGTATAACTTAAGGTTAAATATATTGCGATTTAGAAATCTGTAGTAATTATAGCTATAGCTATTAGTATAGGGTAGGTTGGGGTATGGGCTCTAGCTGGGAGCCAAATGTTCTCTGTATGAAGCCAAAGACCTATAATAGTATTAGTAAGATTGAATAATACTATATCCCCTTATAAAAAGCATATAAAATTATATATAATAAGACACTAGAAATACTAAAAAAAGAAGTATTCTAAAATATAGTTAAAGTAGTTAATAATACTAATAGCCCTAATAGCTTTATATTCATCCTACTTATTTTTAATATATTTTTATGTTTTAAAACGGATTATTACTACTATATCTAGACATAATAAGAAACATAGCGGTTATCTAAAAAATAACAGAAGAAAGATATAAAATCTATATATAATACTAGGTCTGAGACGCTTTAAATATATATAATAACTCTTCTACTATATCTATCTACTAACTCCTACTATAATTAAATATATATATTTATTAAAAATACTAAAGCTAGACTAAGTCTTTTAGACTTATCTTAATTAATAATAAGATATATATTATAAAGATAGAAAGTAGGAGGGGCTAATAGCTCGCTCTCTACTATAACTATTAGTAGATATATTACCCCTTAAAATACAACTTTAGCCTTCCTACCCCCTAACTAACTACTATAACTCGCTTCTAATTAATTTAGAACTAAACCCCTTATAACTATAACTAGTATATCTACTTCATATTAACCTTTTTATAGATAATAAATAACTAATAACTCTTTTTATAACAACCTTATACCCTTATACTCTTATAGCTATATATAATTTTAATATCTTAAGATATTTAATTACTACTAATTATAAGTATTCTATTTAAATATATATCACAACCTTAATATCTATAACCTTAATATCTTCTAAACTAAATCCTACTTATTCTTAACATGAAACTTTATACTATTAATATAAAAATTCTCTACTATTAATATAAACTAACTTATAATCTCTATATAAGTATAATAAGACTCAGCCTACTCTTATTAATAAATAATCTTAATATATTAATTAAGTATTTAGTTACTTTTGCTCTATACTTAGAATAATATCTAAGCTTTACACCTTATATATAGATTTAACTATAGATTTTACCTAATAATAGTATTTATACTAATACTAGCTTATAACTAGTTAAAATAGTAATAAAATTACCTATTATTATAGATAATTATACCCCTAGTTCTAATATTTAACCCTATAGTAGTAGAAGACTTTATAGTAATAATCTATATAAGGAGAACCTTATTAAAACTAAGGTTTAATATATATAGCTAAAAGTAATTATTAAAATTATAAATATCAGGCTACTATAGAGAAGGGGGGCACTAGGGGGCTACTAGAACTCCTATATACTAGTTTCGGCTACCGGAATAATAGATATTCCAGTAACATAAGGCTTAAATATAAATATAAAACTACAGTTAAATAAGAAGAAAGCTAAGTTCAAATAGTTATATAGTATAATATATACCTATTAAGAGATCCTATTACTTAGTATAAACCTAGCCTAATATATTTAAACTTCTTACTTATTCTTAGGCATACTAACTAGTAGGATTATAATAATACTACATTAGAAACTTATTACCTAAGTAACTTAGAGGTCTAAGCTTAGTTTAATAGGAGAACTAACTCTTATAGCTACTAGTAGTAGTATTAATAAACTAGGGGAATAACTACCCCCCTAGAATAATAGTAACCTTTCTAAGATTAACTTAGACTAATTAATTAAAAAAAAGTAAAGAAGTTAAAGAAGAAATAGAAGTTAGAAAAGTTAGTAGTATTATATAAAAGAGAAGATTTAGAAGAAGGAAATACTAGAAAGTCTTTTATTCTTATATTTAATTTTAAGAGATAAAGAAGAAACTTTTTAATTAAATAGTTAGCCCTTATTAAATATTAAGGGGGTAATTAGTTAGATTTTAATAACTTCCTATTTAAATTATAAAGATAGTTTAACTTAATAGAAAATAATTTTACTATAAATAAGGATAAAGTTTAATATATAAACTTATACCTAAAGAATATTATATCCTATTAGTAAATTAAGTAGATTATTATTACTTATAATAATAATATTAAGTAGATTACTTAGGTAGTAATAAAAGAGTAACTAAAGTCTAGTATAAATAATAATAATATTTAAATTATTATAATAATAGCTAAATTAGATATAATTTACTAGAAAGTTAATTAATCTTACTAATAGTTTATTAATATATATAAATCCCTTAAAACGGAATACTTTAATATTTAACTAGAAAGGCTTTAAATTATTAATATTATTAACTACTTATTACTTAAATTAAGATATATAATTATAAATAAAAATTTACTAGCTATATGTTAGGAATTAAATTATATAGCTAAAAAAGTAGAGATAGTTAAGTAATCTTTAGGTAGGTCTATCTTAATAGAATTAATATTTAGAATATTAGAATAGAAGAGCTATAAACTATTAGTTATATAAATAGTTATTCTAATTTAGGAGATAAATAGGGAGAATTAGTTAAAGGAACTATTTCTTATAGTTACTCCCTTACTTAAGATTAAGTAAAAAAGGACCTTATAGTTCTAAGTAGCTACTCCCTAAAGTCTACCTAAATACTATAATTATAGAAAGATAAATTATATATTATATTAATATAATAAGGATACTTATTATACTTATAAGAAACCTAGGTATATTAGAAGATTTTATTATATTTTTAAAATAAGAACTAATAGTATTTATATCCTATAAGATCTAAAACCTTATTAATATTTTGAAGCTAAAGTATTAATCTATATAGAGAGAAGTTAGAAAAAAGGAAAAATATTTATTAATTTAGAAACTAATAAGAATATCTTAAGTTAGAAAATACTATATAATACTAAACTTATAGAAATTAGTTTAAAACTAAAGATATTAAGTTTCTAGGAAAAAGTAATATCTAAATATAAAATGTAGATTATAATTATAAAGATTATAGATAACTTTAATATAATATAGATAAAATCTTATATATTCTAAGTAAATAATACTAATAAATATAATATAATCCTAAAGATCCCTTAGAAAAAGAAAAAAAGATTTAACCTAGAATAGAAAACTCTAAGTTAGATCTATCTTTTAGCTATTACTAACTTCAAACTAATATATAAAGCTAAAGTAATTAATAAAGCTAAGAAGTAATCTAAATATATATTAGTAATTTTAGCTATATTAGTATTAATAGAGGGGGAGTAATAAGCTGCTTAGTAATAACCTATAAGAAATCTAAATAAAAAAAAAATCAATCTTAGTTAATTATTATTAGAATACTAAGAGTAAGCTTATATTTTTAATATAAAAAAATTAATATCTTTATAAAAGAAAGTATTTATATATATATAATAAAATTAGAAGAAAGTAAGAAGTTTCTATAAAGTTTTATCTACCTCCTTATAGAAAAAGAATTAGAAGAACTATATTAATACCTTGTTTTAACTCTTAAAAAAAAATAGATTAAAGTATTAAGAAGCCCTATAGGAATGCTAATCCTATTTATCCTAAAAAAAAGAAGTAAGTTAAAACTATATATAGATTATAGAAGTCTAAACAATATTACTATTAAAAACTATATATTACTATTCCTTATTAATAAGATTTTAGACTATTTAGGAAGAACTTTATAGTTTACTAAACTAGATTTAAAAGATATATACTACTAAGTCTATATATAACTAGGAGATAAGTAGAAGATAGTATTTTAAATATAATATAGGTATTTTAAATATTATATAATACTATTCAGGTTAGTTAATATTTTAATAACTTTCTAAATATATATTAATAATACTTTAGTAAGTTTTATAGATATTATATATATCATCTATTTAGATAATATCTTAATATTCACTAAGACTAAGGAGGACTATATATAAATAGTAAGAGAAGTATTAAACTAGTTATTAATTATAAAGTTTTATATTAACCTAGAGAAGTATGAGTTTTATATATAAATAATTAAGTTTTTAGGTTTTATTGTTTTTTTTTAAAGTATTACTATAGAAGAAGAAAGAATAGTAGTAATTAAAGAATAACTACTACTTATTAATATTAGAGAGATCTAGATCTTCCTAGAATTTATAAAGTTCTATAAGAGATTTATTTAAAACTATTCTAAAATATATATTAGACTTACTAATTAACTAACTAAATAGGTAAAAAGGGAAAATATAATAACTCTTAATATAATTAAAACTTTTAAGGATTTATAAGATAAGTTTATTTAAATACTTATTCTATAATATTTTAATCTAGTTTTTCTAATTTGTATAGAAATAGATATTTCTAATTTTACTATAAAAGTAGTAGTTATCTAACTAGAAGAAGGATAGTAGTAACTACTAGTTTATTTTTTATAAAAATTAAGAAGAATAGAGTTAAAATATAGTATATTAGAAACTAAATTACTAATTATTCATAAAGTAGTATTTATATAGAAATACTATTTTTTATACTTATAATATAAAATTACTTTTATTACTAATTATTTAAACTATTAATACCTAGTAGTAAAATTCTAGCTTAATAGCTATTAGGTAAGACTTTTTTAAGATATATTATTATTCAATTATATTATTAACTACTAGTTAGAAAAATAAAACTTAGTAAATAGTTTATTAAGATAATTAGATTATTAACTTATAGAGAGAGAAACCTAAGGAGTTAGAAATATTTTTTTAGAAGACTTCTTAAGTTAGTTCCTAGATAGAATAGTAGTAATATTCCTCTAAAGTTAAAAGCTAATAATAAACCTAGAAAATATTATTCTAAAAAAATTAAAAAAAATATTAAAAGAAGAGATCTAATAAGTATAAAAGGAGACTACTACTAGAAGAAGAAAAAGATTATACTAGAGGGGTAATAATTAGTTTATTAATAAAGAAAAAAGGGTGAGGTTTTAAAGTAAACTAATTATCCTAAATAGATATTAACTTTAAATCGACTTACTAATAACTTTCTATAATAAACCTTTAGGGGGATACTTAGGTATTATTAGGACGCTTAAGAAGTTAGGATAGATATATTAGTAGAAGTCTATAAGAAAAGATATTATAGAATATATATTAAGATATACGATATACTAGCAATTAAAACCTTAATACTACTTCCTATATAGTAAATTAGTATCTCTACTAATACTTACTAGCTTATAGTAATATATTAATATAAACTTTATTACTAAATTACTTAAGTCGATTAGATTTTTAAAGAAAAATTATAATAATATATTAATAATAGTTAATTAATTTATAAAATATACATTCTATTTACTAATAAAAAAGTCCCTAATAGTAGATAAGCTAGTAGCTTTTTTAGTAAATAACATCCTCCTTAAGTATAGAATTCCTCAAACTATTATATTTAATAGAAGTTTACTATTTACTAGTAGATTTTAAATTTTTATTACCTACTTACTAGTTATTAAGAGGAAACTAAGTATAGTATACTATCTATAAACTAATAGGTAAATAGAATAATAAAATCAGAATATAGAATACTTCTTAAAAATAGTAGTTAACTTTAACTAAAACGATTAAGCTAAATAGTTACCTATAGCTAAATTTATTTATAATACCTTAGTTTATAATACTACTAGGGTTATACTAGTAAATATTTTAATAAATTACTTACTAAAAGGACTTCATAATAACTCTCTAGAAAATATTAAACCTAAAGCAATCCTTATAGTAAAAGAGAGGGTAAGATACCTCTAGTTATATTAATAGTAGCTAAAAACCCTACTAGAAGAAATAAATAAAAAATATACTAAGTAGTATAATAAGAAAAAGAAGTAATTAGATCTTAAAATTAGTAATTACATATTACTATTTACTAAGAATATTTAATAAAAGTAATTAGTTAAAAAACTATCTAATAAATACTTAAAGCTATTTAGAATAATATAAATAATTAATAAGAGTTAAGTATTTAAATTCGATTTAGATAAAAAATATAGAATTCATAATATTTTCTCCTTATTATAATTAGAAAAATATAGAAGTAATCTACTAATACTTTAAATAGTCCCTATTAAAAACCTAAGAAATAATATATATAAAATTAATTATATAGCAAATTATAAAAAACTATAAAAAACTATTAGTATTTAATTAAATAGAAAAAATATAAAGTAGAAGAAAATTTATAGGAACCTTAATAGAATATATTATTAGAACTAAGGTTAGAATATAAAAAAGATCTCTTAAGGATTACTAATAAATCATAAGGGGAATAGTATATTTAAGTTATTAGTAAAATAAAGCTAGGAAGTTTATATTAACCTAAAAGCTAAAGAAAAAACATAGTAAAGCCTAAAAGTAGTAACTAATCCCTAAAAAGAGAAAATATATAGGATATTCAAAAGGGAAAAAGGAAGTATTAGATTACTTAGTATTATTATTATTACCCTCCTTATTATTATTATTTCCATTTCTACTACTCTCCTTATTATTTTTATTATTACTAAGCTACTTAAAAGCCTTAAGGGTTAGGGAATATAAATTAAGAATATCAATATATTAAAAAGATAATATTAATAAGTAGGGGGTTACTAAAGGGGTACTAGAAAAATAAAAAAGTATTTATAATATAAGAATAAGTTGAAAACTACTCTAGAAAAATAGTTTAGAAGCCTATAAGAATAATAATCTATACCTTAATAGTATAAATTTATACTTCTTAAGCCTACTAGAAGGTAGTAGTAGTTTTTACACCTCTTTCTAAAAAGTAGTTATATTATAAAATAGTAATAGCTATAGCTTTAGTAGCTATAAGCTAGTACTTATAAGCTAGCTATTCTACCTCCTCATCCTTAGCTTTATACTTAGTATTAGATTTATTAATATAGGAAACCTTAACTTAGAAAGCTTTATAGGTAGCAACCTAGGCTTTCTTAAAATCCTCTTATACTAATAATTAGTAGGGGAATATTAAGGAATAATAATATAAGTTTCCTACCTTAGTATTACAAATAGCTACAAAAGAGTTAGTTTTAGATACAAAATTATTAAAAAAATAATATAAAGTAAGAACTATAGGAGTAGTAATATAAGTAACCTAAAGAAATATTAAAATATACTTTATAGTTATAAAAATAACTTATAAGAAGAAAAATAAGAGTATATTAGAATATACTCCTTATTATATATAATAATATAATAAGAATACTTATTACTAATATCTAAAATAGTTAGTAGAAATATAGAAAGAGAAAGTAATAGAGATATATTAGTAGTCTTATAGTAAAAAAGGGGAATAAGGGAGTAACTAGTTAGCTTCTAAGTAATTATAAAGTAGAAATAGTAATAGTAGGGGATTTAGTATATAAAGTTATTACTATTATTATTATTATTAGTTAGAGAAGCATAGGGGGTATATAATAATTTAGTAGCTCCCTTTTTTAAAACAGTAGTTTTTTTTCAAATAGGAATAAGAGTAAGGGGAAGAAGTACTAGGGGAATAAGAATAGGAGTAATAGGGGTAGTAGGAGCAGTAGGAGTAGATATTATAGTTATTATTATTATTATTTTTAACAACCTAGAAATAAAGTTATTAATAAAAG
Source organism: Colletotrichum orbiculare MAFF 240422 (assembly GCA_000350065.2). Classification (NCBI taxonomy): domain Eukaryota; kingdom Fungi; phylum Ascomycota; class Sordariomycetes; order Glomerellales; family Glomerellaceae; genus Colletotrichum; species Colletotrichum orbiculare. The sequence continues at coordinate 1,167,287 of AMCV02000019.1, read as the reverse complement.
AGAAAACAAGGGTAGCCTATAGGTAAAATTGAAAATTCAAATAATAAAAAAAGCCTTCTTTTAGTTAAAAGTAGTTAAAAGCTTTTTTAAGGTAGAAGATAGCAAAATTAATAATAAAGAAGTTATTTATAAGTTACTAGGGGGGGATAATAAGAATAGTAAAGAGAATAATATTAATCTCTAGGGTTAAAAGAATTATAAAGTATATGCCGCTCTAGCTTAACTAGTAAAAATAGTATTCTATAGAATAAGTAGGAATAAGAAACCTATAAGTTACTACTAAGGGAAACTTTATATAGTTTCTATAAGAATTAAAATATTATAATTATAATAGATATAAAGTCCTTATAGCTAGGAATAAGGAAGAAGTTTTTTAGTATTTCTATAGTTAAAGAAAACTAGTTACTTTATATAAGGGCTTTAAGTTAATTAGAATCTAGCTATAGTTAGAGTATATTTTAAGAAGTTAATATTAGCTAGGACTTAATATTAAGAGGCTAAAATATAGAACTTAGAATAAATATCTAAATCCTAACTAAAAAGGGGTATTAAAAGGGGAGCGGAATATTACTACTTTATATTAATATCTTAATAGTTAGGTCCTAAGGATAGGACTTCTAAGAGGGGGGATTATATCAGGCTACTATAGAAAAAAAAGGTACTAGGGGGCTACTAGAACCCCTATATACTAGTTTTAGCTACTAGAATAATAGATATTCTAGTAATATAAAGCTTAAATATAAATATAGAGCTATAGTTAAATAAGGGGAAAGCTAAGTTCGAATAGTTATATAGCGTAGTATATACCTATTAAGAGATCCTATTACTTAGTATAAACCTAGCCTAATAATAAGGTTGAGAACTTTTATAAACTTCTTAAAGATAGAATAAAATAGAATACTAAGAGTTAGGTATTCTATAATCTATTACTTTTCTATATCCTTTATAATAGAATTAAAATCTCCTTAAAATCTATATACCTATTTATAAAAAAAGTATTATAGAATAAATATAGAGATATTTAGTTATAACTATTATAACTAAAACTATTATTTTATTAGAATAAACCTTAATAAAATTATTCCAAACGCTATAATTAATAAGTAATTTATAGATATTTAAAAAAAATATTATCTAGTTAACCTATAACTTATTATATTAAGCTAATAATATTAGAAACTAAATATTAATTAGATAATACCTTAATATTAATATACTACTATAATACTAGTTACTAGATATCTTAAAATATTATAGTAATATAATTATAGAAGTTTTAGAAATTATCTAGTTATACTAAAAATATCTATATTTATATAAGTATTATTTATATATTAGCTATATTCAATTAATATATTAAGATTATTTACTAATAAGAGTAAGTTGAATCTTATTATACTTATATAGAAATCGTGAATTAGTTTATATTAATAGTAGAAAACTTTAATATTAATAGTATAAAGTCTCATCTTAAGAGTAAGTAGGACTTAGTTAATAAAGACGTCAAAATTATAGATATTAAAGTTATAATAAATATTTAAATAGAATACCTATAGTTAGTAGTAATTAAATATCTCGAGATATTTGAATTATATATAGCTATAAAGGCATAAGGGTGTGAAAGTATAAAGTTGTTATAAAAAGAGTTATTAATTATTTATTATCTATAAAAAAGTTGATATAAAGTAGGTATACTAGTTGTAGCTATAAGGGGTTTAGCTTCGGATTAACTAGGAGCTAGCTATAGTAGTTAGTAGGGGGGTAGGAGGGCTAAAGTTATACTTCAAGAGGTAATATATCTACTAATAGTCGCAGTAGAAAGTAAGCTATTAGCCCCTCTCTAGATATTTCTATACTTATACTATAAGACTTTTTTTATAAATAGTTATATAGATTTTAAAGAGATTTTACTTTTAATATAAAAATATAAATATAGAAGAATAATAAATTATAGAATACCTAGTATTTAGCGTTTTGTTTTATCTTATCTTTAAGAAGTTTAAAAAAGTTCCCACTCCTATAATCTTAGTAGTCACTTTTAATTATATATATTAAACCTCAGGTTTAATAAAGCTTTCTCTATATAGATTATTACTATAAAGTCTTTTATTACCATAGAGTTAAATATTAGAACTAGAAGTATAATTATCTATAATAATAAGTAATTTAATTACTATTTAACTAGTTATAAGCTAGTATTAGTATAAATACTATTATTAGGTAAAAGTTATAGTTAAATCTATATATAGTGTGAAGAGCTTAGATACTATTCTAAGTGTAGAGCAAAAGTAACTAAATAAAGATAGAAAGTAGGCCTAACACCTTCTAAATAATAATATTCAAATTATATTACTAGCCTTAAATTAGAAAAAAGTAATAATTAGAACCCTTATAATAATCAAACTAAAAAAAACTTTACTAAGAAAGATAACTATAATAATAACTACTAACAAAAGCCAAAATAAAAAAGATAACTATATAAAGATAATATCTTTATTATAGAAGTAAACCCCTCTAATACCATATACTATAATATCTACCTTATAATAGAAAGAGTAGTATTAATTAAAGCTATCAATTTCTACTAATATAACCTTATTATAGTATTAGGTATATCTTTTAAAAAGTTATATCTTAAAAGATAAGAAATCTTATTAATAAAAGGAATACTATATTTCAAGTACTTTAATATTTAAAAATATAGACAAATAGAAATCTTTAGCCTTAGATTTATTAATAAGATTAAGAATACCAATGATACGCCATATAAGATATTACAACTAATTATTAAGAAATTCAATAATCAAACAAACTAATATCTTTATATAATTACTATTAATATAATAAGTCAGCTATTACTTCATACTAATACTATTACTAGTACTACAATCTAATATTCATATAGAAGTCTACTTTTTGAATATCACTTAAATATATATATAAGTAGAAATATAACTAAACTACTTTATATTAATAAAACTACCTATTAGCCTATAATAAGTATACTTAGAAAGTACTATTATTATTATTATGGTATAGTAGCTTGTAGGATAGCCGGACGATTATTTTTTGAATATCTATAGGCTGCCTATCGATCATAGCTTTTAGGATAATTTCATTAAGGCTCAATCTGATAAACTAATAGTTTTAATTATAAGGGTTATAGGTGAATATTACTATACTTATTATATACTAGTCTTCTTATAAGTAGCTATATAGATTTCGAGGGGATTTCGAATCTATTATGAAAGATATAGAAGAATGATAAGTTATAGAATACCTAGCTCTTATAGGTATTCTATTTTATGCTCTTATAGGTATTCTATTTTAGCCTATTTTTAAGAGGTTTAAAAAAGTTCTTAACCTTATAACTTTAGTAGTTATTCTTAGTTATATATATTAAGTTTTAGCTTTAATAAGGTTCTCTCTGATTATTACTACGAGGTCTTCTATTACTATAGGGTTAAATATTAGAACTAGGGGTATAATTATCTATAATAATAAGTAATTTTATTACTATTTTAACTAGTTGTAAGCTAGCCTTAGTATAAATACTATTATTAGGTAAAATTTATAGTTAAATCTATATATAAAGTAAAGAGCTTAGATATTATTCTAGGTATAGAGTAAAAGTAACCAAATAATTATTATTATCTAAGTATTGTATAGTCTTATAAAATAAGATATATACTAATCTACAATGTATTCTAACTACTATAAAAATAGACTAAGAATAAAAACCTCATAATATAACTTATACCTTATAATCTCCAGACTAAATAACTTATACTTTAATATTATAAGTATATAAACAGATAATATACTCAGCCTCTACTTATTTAAAAGAGATTTTAAAAAAAAGAAAATTCTAGTGAATAAGATCTATAGTAAAGTAAAAGTCAATATTTATAAATAATAAGGCTTTTATATTGAATACAAATATGATACCTCTTAAAGATAATAATAATATAACTATTACTTAAAAAAGCTAAGACAAGAAGATCAGACTTATTAACTATATATCTAATTAAATTAAATTAATGTATATTAAATAATAGGTATTAAAATTATATATAACTTCTGTATACTAATGAGAAATATATTTCAACCTCTCTACTACAGCTTAATACTGAAACTTAAGAGACGAAAATATTGAGAAACTTGATAAATACTCTATATAATAAATAATTAACTTAAAATGAAGCCTAATATTTATCCCTACTAATATTAAATATATAAACCCTCTATCTTTATTAATAAGTCTTTCGCTAATAATACAAATATAATATTTTAATTAAAATTTATTATTATCCTAAAGATAGAAGAAAAGAATAAAGATAATAATACTTTTAAATTTAAAAGTAATATTATCTACTTCTCTTCTATAAAATTAAAAAGAAGTAAATAATGTATATTAACTTCTAAAGTCTATAGTAGAACTATAAGAATTAATATAAGATACATAATTTCTACTACCCTTAGGTAAATAATTAAATACCTCAGAATACTAATAATACTAATAATAATTTATACTAACTTATACTCCTTCTATCAATATCTTATCAAATTAAATATTACTAAAACTAAATACCTTTTAATCAATGTTATAATACTCTAATAATTATACAAATAAAAAGAAATTCTTAAAATCTATTAAATTAATAATAAAAACAACCTTATAGATAATATGACTAAGAAATCTAATATTTAAACTCAAGAGAGATTTATAATAATAAATAAGGCGGCAATATAAATAGAAAGATAGATTATAAAAGCTACTAATAGTAATAAGAAGAAGAAATAAAAGTAAATAAAAAGTATATAAGATAATAAGAAGAAAGCAAAACAAAAGAGAGATATATAATAATAAGAGCCTAAAGCACCCAATATAAACATTAAATGAGAAATATACTTTTATAAAAAAGAACGATTTATAATATTATTATAGTTTTTAATATTTAGTAGTTATATTGAAGGTCTTTGATCTATTTAAAGTTCTATATTTCTCTGGAACCCTTTAAAAGTAGTTGTACCCAGTTATTAGCTCTTGTTTTATTTACCCTATAGATACTATTAGTTCTGAGGAACTATTTAAATAGAGGAAACCTTAGGTAGTAAATATAGTTAATTAATATAATATTTAATAAATAGGGAAAGTATAGGCCTATCCGTTGTAATTACTCTATAAAAAATCGTAGTTATATAATACTAATACTAGCCAGCTAGTAGTAGCTATTACTAGCTATTAATAGTTACTAGCTATTAATAGTTACTAGCTATTAATAGCTAATAGTAAGAGCTAATAGTTAATAGTAGTTACTATATAGTTTATATAATCAGAAGGTATATAGCTACTAGTTGTACTTATCCGCTATAGGATTCAAACCTACTACTCTTACCGTAATAGTAAGAGCCAGCTAGATGTTAAACTACTATATCAAGCGGGAATAGTTTTTGATATGACTAAAAAGATTTATATAAATAGAAGCAATTTTATACTATTTTTACATTTTATACTACTTTTATATCTTATACTACTTTTATATTTTATACTACTTTTCTATTTCATATTAATTTTAATATTTAATATACTTTAGCTACAAAAGAGAATATTACTAATATTTATTAGAATAGATAGATAGTAGATAAATCGACAGTTAAGTTATTACTATAGATAACTGTGGAATTAGGAGAAATATAATATGATAAAAGTAGTTTTCTTAATATAAAAATTTATTCAAAATATTCATAATAATAACAGTCAAATAGAAAGAGGAATAGTAATTTGATTAATAGTATAATTAACTTTTTCTAACTATTATTCATAGAGATATTAAGATTCTTATATAGAAAGTTTATTTCAGAGTTCTAATTATACTACTAGAATTCTAGCTATACTGTTAGAATTCTAGCTATAGTTATAGTATATAAGCTACTATAGCTATAGTATATAAAATACTATAATTATAATATATATACTTTAGTATAGTATATAGGTTAAAGCGTAGTATATATTACAGCGTAGCTATAGCATATTAGCTACTATAGCTATAGCGTATGTGGTGCTGTAATTATAGTATATATAGCTTAAACTACTTCTAGTATTCTATAAAAGAATAAACCTCTATATATTTACCTTATTTACTTAAGACCTACTAGGAGTCAAAGGTTAAAATAAGCATGTATTTATAGAGCAATTTGTATACGATGTATTCATATAAAAATATCGTAGAATTCATTATTACTTCTGTTAGAATAATAGAAATAGAAGTTCTTGATATATTAGAATAAATTTAATAATATCAAGTTAAATATACTATTAAGGTAGCTAAAGCTATAGTAGTAAGTAACTAAGTAGTCAACCTACTAATTTAAACTAATAAGAGTAAATAGATTATTATCTAGATTTATTCCTATAATATATAGTGTATATATATTTATATTATAATATAAATCTAGATCTTATAAATAGAGATAACTAGTTATATACTATGTATATATTTAATTGATTATAATATTTACCAGTTATAAACCAAGATTAATAGAAAAATAAAGTATTCAATTATAAATATACATAGAAGCTAATATAGCTAATCTTTGGAAATATAAAGGTAAATTAGGACTATAGAGAAAAGCTCTAGTTTTATTAGTTATAATTCTTATAACTCTTTAATTAAACTATTAGCCTTATAGGTATAAGGTAGTTTTATATTATAAATAATACTATTATTAAGATAGATAATTTTTATTCTATTATTGGAGAATCTTAAATTACTATATATAATAACTTCTTTGATTCTTTTATTACTATTATTATTATTAATCATATTAACAAACTCTTTAAAAACTAAAATAACTTCTTTAGAGCTTTTACTTCTTAATAGTTCTCCCTAGATAAATCTACTATATTTATTTATAAATAATATAAAGTATTTAAAGTAATCATAAATCTCTAGTAAAATAGGTCTATATACATCTAAGTTAATATAATTAAAAAATTTCAATTTCTTGAAAATATTTAAACCTTTATTAGTTTTATTAGTAGACTTATACTTAAACTAAGTTCTATAAATAAGTAATTTACTACCTGTTAAATACTTATGACTAATACTATTTATTATATTCTCGAGTAACTTAATAATATTAGTAGTATAACTTATTCTATCATACTATAGTTTCAAATTATTAATATTAGAAATACTAGTATAGAACACTAAATACTGAAGTTAAATAGAAACTCTAAAATTATAGAAATTATCAGCTTTAGTTTGTATTAGTAAGAGTTTATCTTATTTAATATTATATAGTATAAAGTTTTAAGCCTTTTGCTTCGTAAAGAGAACATTTAGTACCTAGCTATGACTTATGCCCAACCTATTGTATACTAATTACTATAACTATAGTTATTTTAAGTCTTTAAAAATAACATAATAATATTATACTAATAGTATATAATATAATATCTCTAGCCTTAAGTTATCTTACCTAACAATACTATCTTAAGCTTTTTTAACTATTAGCTAATAATTAGAACGGATTTGAATATGAATATCCTTTTAGATATCTAATAAGTTACTTCTAATATATATTCAAAATATTTAGAGTTATTACTAAATATCTCACTTTTAGACGCTAGATTCTATTTTTTTAATCTTATACTTCTTAGTTATACGAATAGTTTTATCTATTAGTAATATTTTGAATATAAATTTAATTATAGTTATTCTAAGAAAGCTAGAAAAAGTAGTAAAATTACTTTTATATAATATTAGTTTATTTAAACTTTTATAAAAGTAGTTATAGTCTTCATAATTATTAATAGCTTTAATAAGGTTAGTATTTATATTAAGGTTATAGAGGTTGAATATAGTAATAAGTAGTAGCTTGGGGTAGTTTATTCTTATTGTTCTTATTATTTTCATTAGTAGTAATATTATTATAGAGAGATAGCTATTGACTTAAATATATTGAATATAGCTATTGACTTATATTCTAAGAATAAAGAGAAGGCTAGTCTTCTATTACTCTTTTTTATTTATAAGGCTAGTATTATCAAGGTATATCAGTAGTATTCTTATGTGAGTCAATATTATAAGTACTATTATAATAGGTTTAATGATTTAAAGCTATTATTATAGAGACTATCATATAGCTTATACCAATTTTTAAGTTAAGGTTAAGTCTAAACTACATGCCATACTACTAGGTTCTCTTTTTCATTTTTATTTATAGATATATATATAGACTATAATATATTACTAGGTTTTCTTTTCTATTATAGAGATTTTATACTAGGCATTAGATAAGACTACCTACTAAATAGGGGACTACATTTATAATACACTATAGTATAAATTTATTGAAAAAGATAAATAATATTACTATTGAACTAAGTTTAGATTAGCTTAATAGGTTAACACTTAGTTATAATATATAATAATTATTATAAAAAAGATATTCAATATTATTTAAGATAACTTTCAAATTATCTGTTATAGTTAGAGTAATCTCTTTGATATTTCTGTATTTAATCAATAAAAGAGTTTTAGTTTTACTAACTAAAAGATTATATTTTCAACTATATAAAAACAATTTGAATATTAATTACAAATAAAATAGTTTTAACCTAATTAATAGAATTCCTACTTTACTGAATCTTCTTAGAAATTAAAGTACTCAGAGTCTTTTTAGTGATAATTCTTTTAAGAGAAAGTTAGGTTAGAGTTATATTTTAAAACTTAATACTTCGTTTTATTTTCTTTTTGAATATTATAATTGACTTATATAAGATTGTTAATTATATTACTAGAGATCTCTTTAAGTCTTTCCTTTTAAGCTAAAATAATATTAACTAACTCTACATTATTAATTATATCTTTCTTAACTTTTTTCTCTTTCTAGAAAACTTAGGAAAACGATTATTAACTTTAGATTCTATCTAAATAGGAGTTCATTTAGGATTAAAGGTAAAATAAGTCTTTTTAGTATAATTAGTTTTTTATAATATTTATAGAAAGTATTCTTCTGTTTTTAAGGTTTCTTAATAGGTTTAAGAAAAGACTATTTCAGAATCTTAGTTTTAAACTTTCTTTAATTATAGAGTTAATTAAAATGATGTAAGTTTTCTTTCTAAATTTATCTAATAAGTTAAAGAATACAAAATCTAACTTGAAAGAAACTTTATTAGATCTAAGATTTTAAATAATTAGAATAATAAAGCTTTTATAATTTTTATCTAGACTATTTAGAGTATAAATTATAGCAATTTAATTAGGTAATTGAATTTCATTATAAGAGAAGTTATTAATAGATTCTTTAATCTTACTTAGATATTCTTTTATAAACTTAAAGTTATTAAGAGTAATATTAAAGAACTTTCTATAAATAAGAAATTTATTAGAAAGCTCAATTGATATATAGAATCTTTTGAAATAATTAAATATATAGAAGATACTAGTATTCTTCTTAATAATCCTTGAGAAACTGTTTTAATAATTTAATTATAAGAGAGGCTAATAGCTCGCTTTCTATTATAATTATTAGTAGATATGTTGCCTTTTGAAGTACGACTTTAGCCTTCCTACCAGCCTACTAATTACTATAGCTAGCCCCTAGTTAATTTGAGGCTTAACTCCTTACGGCTATAGCTGGTATACTTACCTCATAATAACTTTTTCGATAATAAATAACTAATAATTCTTTCTACGATAACCTCACGCCCTTATAGCTATATATAATTCAAATATCTCGAGATATTTAATTACTACTAACTATAGGTATTCTATTTAAATATTCATTATAACCTCGATATTCGCGACTTCCATATCTTTCTTAAAAACTAAGCTTTACTTACTTTTAAAATAAGATTTTATATAATTAATATAAAGATTTTTTACTCTTAATAGAAGTTAACTTATAATTTCTATATAAATATAATAAGACTTAGCTTATTTTTATTAGTAAATAATCTTAATATCTTAAGTATAGCTAATATATAAATAATATTTATATAGATATAGATATTTCTAGTATAGCTAGATAGTCTTTAAGATTCCTATAGTTATATTACAATGATATTCTAGAATATAGTCATTAGTATTATAATAGAGTATTAATATTAGGATATAATCTAATTAATACTTAGTTTCTAATATTACTAGTTTAGTATAGTAATTTAGAAGATAGCTAGATAGTTTTCTTTTGAATATTTATAAGCTACTTTCTAACTATAGTATTTAGAAGAATTTTATTAAAGCTTAGTTTAATATACTAATAGCTTTAATTATAATAATTATAACTAGAGACTTCAGGTTTAATATAAATATCATAGAAGAGTAATAGATTAAAGAATACCTAGTTCTTAGTATTCTATTTTATTCTATTTGTAAAAGGTTTATAAAGATTCTTAATTTTATAATTTTAGTAGTTACTTTTAGCTATATATATTTAGTTTTAGCTTTAATAAAGTTTTCTCTAATTATTAATATAAGGTCTTCTATTATTATAGAGTTAAATATTAGAACTAGGGGTATAATCATCTATAATAATAAGTAATTTCATTACTATTTTAACTAGTTGTAAGTCAGTGTTAGTATGAATATTATTATTAGGTAAGGTTTATAGTTAAATCTATATATAGGGTGAAGAGCTTAGATACCCTTCTAGGTATAGAGTAGAAATAACTAAAGAGTTTAATTATATATAACTAAAAGCTTTATTATACTTATTAGTATTCATTCTCATAATAAATTTAGTTAGATCTCTAAAGATATCTTTACCAATAAATAAAGCTTTTATATAGATAGACTAAATATTAGAGTTCTAAGTTTTCTACTTTAGAGATAAAATATAATCTAGAGTTACTTACATTTCTAAATAAGAATTCAAAAAAGTAAAATAGGTATTCCATAAAGAATCCATCTAGGAGGTGCTGATAGCTTACTCTCTATTTTGACTATTAGTAGATATATTACTTTTTGAAGTATAATTTTAACTCTCCTACCTCCTTACTAACTATCATAACTAGCTTCTAATTAGTCTAAAACTAGATCCCTTATAGTTATAATTAGTATATCTACCCTATATTAACTTTTTCAATAATAGATAACTAAGAATTCTTTTTATAATAACCTCGTGTCTTCATATCCTTATACCTTTATGTCTTTATAGCTATTAATATATGACTTAAATATCTTGAGATATTCACTCCCTACCAACTATAAGCATTCTAATTAAATATAGAATATAATATCAATACTTATAATTTTGGTATCCTTATTATAAGTTAAACTGTATATACTTTTAAGATAAGACTTGATATTACCAATGTGAAAGTTGTGTATTCTTAATATAAACTAATTTGTAATCTCTATATAAGTATAATAAGACTTAACTTATTTATATTAATAGATAATTTTAATATATTGAGTGTAGTAAAATTGGGTAAATAGGAATAACTAAATCTAAAAGAAATCCTAAAAAAGAGGCTGTAGGTATAGCCGTATGGCTATATGGCTATATAGCTATATTAAAAGGGGGTAAAATAAAGGTTAAAACTGGCTTGAGTTGCTATTATAACTAGCTGGCTACGCTATGGCTAAATATGTAGCTATGGAAAGCTATAGCCCTATATACGGCCAGTAGCCACATAAATGTCTATACAGCCAAGTGGCCCTATAGCTACCTAGGCCCAGGCCTATCACAGTAGTTAATATATAAATAATACTTATATAAGTATAGATATTTTTCATATAGCTTAATGGTTTTGAAAACTTCTATAATTATATTATTATTATATTTTGAAGTATTCAAAAATTAGTATTATATTAATATATTAATATTAGAGCAAAAGTAACCAAACATTTAATTTCTGAGATATTTAGTTTAGTATAATAGCTTATAGAATAGCTAGATGATTGTTTTTCAAATTTCTATAAACTATTTGTCGATTATAGCTTTTGGGATGGTTTTATTGAAATTTAATCTAATAAACTAATGATTTCAATTATGAAAGTTATAAGTAAATATTACTATATTCATTTTATTTTTCTCTTTTTACAAGTAGTTATACAGATTTTAGAAGGACTTTAAATTTATTATAAGAAATATAGGAGAGCAATAAGTTATAAAATACCTAATATTTAATATTTTGTTTTATCTTATCTTTAAGAGGTTTAGAAAATTTCTCAACCCTATAATCTTAGTAGTTACTTTTAGCTATATATACTGTAATTTAGTTTTAATAAAGCTTTTTCTAACTATTATTATAAGGTTTTTTATCACTATAGAGTTGAATGTTAGAATGAGTGGTACAATTAATTATAATAATTAGTAATTTCATTATTATTTTATTTAGTTGTAAGCTAGTATTGTTAGATTTATTCTCATATATAAAGAACTTCTATTTCTATTATTCTAATAGAAGCCATAGGGTATTTTACGATAATCCTATATGAATAAAGTGTATAAGGATCGCTCTATAAATACATACTCATTTCACCTTTTTACCCCTAGTAGTTCTTAAGTAAATAAGGTAAATGCATAGAGGTTTATTCTTTTATAGGGTACTGGAAGCAGTTTAAGCTATATATGCTGTAGTTATAGCGCCTTATACGCTATAGCTATAGTATCTAGAACGTTATAGCTATACTGTAGTATGCGCTACACTTTAGCCTATATGCTATAGTTATAGCGTATTATATATTATAGTTATACTAGCTTATATATTAAACTAGAGTATACATAATATAGTTATAACACTTTATATACTATACCTATAGTAGTCTATATATTATAGCTATAGTTAGCACTCTAATAGTATAGCTCGAACTCTAGTAATATAGTCAGAATTCTAAAATACACTTTCTATATAAGAATCTCAATATATTTATAAATAATAGTTAGAAATAGTTAATTATACTATTAATTAAATTACTATTACTATTTCTCTTTCTATTTATTTACTATTATCATAAATATTTTAAATAAGTCCTTATATTAAGAAGGCTACCTTGATTATATCACGTTTCTCTTCACTTAATAGTTATTAATAATAATAATATAACTATTTATTAATCCTTTTATCTATATATTCTAATAGGCTATAAGTCTAGTCTTTCTTAATCTAAAGATTCTATATTTTATGTTCTTAAAAATCACTTTTTTATTTATTTATAAAAATTGAATATTGTAATAGAATCTATGAACATTTCTACTTTTTTACTACTTTTGTAGAAACTGAATATTTTACTAGAATTACTTTAGTTTTATGAAAAATCAACCTTATTCAATAAGTTATTTTAATACTTAAAAATCCGATTTTTCTACCTATTTTGGCTTTTTTTAATTCTTTAAACATTTAAGATTTATTCTTAACTAACTATTTTTCGAATTACTCTTAAGTTTATTTATTCTTTAATTTCAAATTATCTTATTAGTAAAAAGATTAATATATATAGAAAATCAACTCTTTTTGTCTCGAATTTTACTTTGATTTTCAATTGATGTTATGAAGTGGGAAAAATGAGTTTATTTAAAAAAGAGAAGGAAAATACTGAGATTTAGATCTCTAATTTTTAGAATTCTTCCTTAAGTTATATTTGCATTTTAAATAGAAAAGAAGGATTTCAATCTTTAATCTTTATCTTTTTAGAAAATATAGTACTGTTATATACAATATACTATAAGATTTTTATACCTTTTTAGAAAAGTCTTATATAAAATGTATATTCAAGTAATTTATTTTATTTTAATAAAATAAGTAATTCTAGAAAGATTTCTATTTTTAAATCAATAAGAAGTAGTAATCATAAGATTTAGTCTATTTATATTAAAGTTCTACTTATTAGTAAAGATATGTTTATGTATAAATCAATAAACTTATTGTTTCTAAAGATAAAGATAAGTATAAAAGAATTCTAAATTATATATAATTATAGTAAAAAGATAGCTTTCTTTATATAATCAAAAATAATATAGATGTTTTCAAAGTATTTAAACATTTACAAGAATTCTATAAGCTTTTGGGATTTGCTAATAAATCTCTAATTTATTTAGTTATTTTCAATATTATTTTCAGTAATCTTAGTAATATGAAAGAGTTTCTAAATACAATTAAAGAACTAACTAATACTCTATCTCATAATAAATTAGAATTATTTAAATAAGTAGTTATAATATATATCTTAAATAGTTTTAATTCTAATTATGAAGGTTTTATTATTTTGATAACTTAGAGTTTTAAGTCTAATAAAGAAGCTTATATTTTAAGATCTTTTATTTCAAATTTATTAAATAGATATAGGATAAGAAATAATAATCTAGTTAATCATATTAAAGATGCCTAGAAAAAGAAGAATTTTAGAGTTACTAAAAACCATATGAAAACAGAAAGAAATCTTTTGTAAGAATTATAAGAAAAAAGATTATACTATTAATCGAATTACTATTTCTCCTCCTATTTAACTACTATTAATATGAATATTTTGAATGAGTCTTTATATCGAGAAAACTACTTTTATTATATTACGTTTCTCCTGATTTCACGGTTTTCTATAGTAATAACTTAACTATTAATTTACCTACCTATCTATCTATTCTAACACGTATTAGTATGAATACTGTTATTAAGTAAAGTTTATAGTTGAATCTATAAATAAGGTAAAGAGATTAGATACTAATCTAGGTACCGAGCAAAAGTAATTAAATAAAGAATTAAGTAAAATCTTCAAGTAGAATTAAAACATTTGAAGTTTAACTCTAGTAAACCATTATTAATTAAAATATTAACAATAGTATAACTTAATAGTTAATTAATAGACTAATATCCTTATAACCTATAGTAGTCTAGAATTTAAATCTTATAAGAAATACTTCTTTCTACAAATCAGAAATGTTTCAAAATTCTAATCTATAAAGATTTTAATAGACTAAATGATTAGTTTATAAAAGGTCTTAATAGACCTAAGACCTGATTTATAGAAAGTTCTAGTAGATTTGTAATATAAGAGATATTTAGCTTCTGCTATTTAATTATCTTTCTTATTAGTTTAGTAATAAACTTATTACTCCAATTAGTATAATCTCTTTATAGATTTATCTAGTATTAAACTAACTAACTAATAAGAAAGGTTAGTTAATTAGTTTAGGTAAATATAAAAAGAATAGGTTATAAAGTTCTATAGAAATAGTTAACAGAAGTATGATATAGATAGATAAGTAAAAGGAGGTTTAGAGTAAGTTAACATAGTTTCTAGTTGATCTGAATAAGTATTGATAAGGATATAGATATTGATATTGATAATAAATATAGATAGAAATATAATATAAGAAGAGAAATTGATATACAATTAAGTTTATAACTTATTGAACTAATAAAAAGTAATTAGTAAAACATTAAGTAGAGTTAATAACTCTTAATTAATAAAACTTAGGATATTTAGTGTAGTATTCAAAAATAGTATTAGTATCAATATCAATATTAATAATAATAATAAGTTCGGTTCTATAGAAAATAGGGAACTTCGGAGTAGTAATATCTAAACAGAGTTTATTTTCAGAAACATTAATTTTGTATTATATAGAGCTTTCAACTCTATTATACTTAGGCTACTAAGTAATCTACTAACTAGATCTTATAATATTATAGTTTGATAGGTTTAAAGTATAAATTATTAAGGTAGTATAACCTTAAATCTAATAATTGATTTTCTATAATAAATAGAAAATATAGAGTTATAAGAATAATAGAGAATACTTAAGCTTTTATTTACTTGACATAGGTTATTAGGATAAATATAAGTAATAGATAAATAGTTAGACCTCTAATAGTTATAGTTATCTTATAGGAATTAGTAATATATTATAATATTCTATTTCTTCTTTTATATAATCTAATTATCTGAATCATTTATCTACTAAAAATAGATTTAGGTTTCTATTTCAAATTAAAATTTAATACTAAATATTTATAGGTCTAATAGATAAGTCATCTCTACAAATTTAATATTAATATTATAATAATATTTACTAAGACTTAATAATTTACCAACACTATAAGCTTCTTTAAAAACTCCTATGAAATAATATTTCTATCAATTAAGACTTTTGATAATAACTAGTCACTTTTATTATCCTATTCCTTCTTTCTATTCTATATTACCAAAATTCCCAAAAATACTTGATTTAGTTACTTTTGCTCTATACCTAGAATGGAATTTCAGCTCTGTAACCTATAAATAGATTAATAATTAATTACTATTAATCTTTGACGTTTAACAATTAAATACTTAAGCTTACTTATTATATTATTTTTATTTTATACTAATATATCTAATATAGTTTTAAACCTAGAATATGAATATAAAATAAAAGATATTTTAGAATATTAAGAATATAGACTCAATATCTTCTCATAATAAGAAAGCTCTATTCTCTATTTTTCTTTTAAGGACTTTTTATAAATAATATTATAAGAGGAGCTAATAGCTTGCTTTCTACTACGACTATTAGTAGATATACTACTTCCTGAAGTATAACTTTAGCCTTTTTATCCCCTACTAACTACTATAACTAGCTTCTAATTAATCTATAGCTAAACTCTTTATAATTATAGTAGCTAGCATACCTACCTTATATTAACTTCTTCAATAATAAATAACTAATAACTCTTTCTATAATAACTTCATACCTTTATAACTATATATAATTCAAATATCTTGAGATATTCAATTCCTACTAACTATAAGTATTCTATTTGAATATTTATTATAACCTTAATATTTATAATTTTAATATCTCTTAGACTAAGTTTTACTTATTCCTAAGATAAGACTTTATGTTACTAATATAAAAGTTCTCTATTACTAATATAAACTAACTTATAATCTCTATATAAGTATAATAGAACTTAGCTTACTCTTATTAATAAGTAATCTTAATATATTAATTAAAGATAATTAATATATAATTAATACTTATATAGATATAGATATTTCTAGTATAGTTAAATAGCTTTTAAAACCTCCATAATTATATTATTATAATATTCTAAAGTATCTAGTAATTAGTATTATAATAAGATATTAATAGTAAGGTACTATGTAATCAATATTTAGTCTCTAATATTACTAGTTTAGTATAATAACTTATAAGATAATTAGATACTTTTTTTAAAATATCTGTCAACTATTTACTAATTATAATATTTAGAATAATTTATTAAAACTTAATTTAATAAACGTATAGTTTTTATTATAATAATAATTATAGCTAGATACTTCTACATTAATTTTATAGTTATCTTTTTATAAGTAGCTATGTAGATTTCGAGGCGATTTTAATTCTGTTATAAACGTTATAAAAAACAATACATTATAGAATACTTAGCTTTTATAAATACTCTACTTTATTCTATTTTTAAGAATTTCATAGAAATTCTCAATCCTATAACCTTAATAGTTATTTGTAGCTATATATATTAAACCTTAACCTTAATAAAACTCTCCCCATATAAATTTCTACCACGACGTTTTCTACTACTATAAGGTTGAATATTAGAACTAGAGGCATAATTATCTATTATAATAAGTAATTTCATTACTATTTTAACTAGTTGTGAATTAGTATTAGTATAAATACTATTATTAGGTAGAATGTATAGTTAAATCCATATATAGAGTAAAGAGCTTAGATACTATTCTAGATACAGAGCAAAAGTAACCAAATAGAAATTATTAAAACTTAAAAATATTTAAAGTTTTTTTAATATTTCTAGTAGTTTCTATTTAACAATAACTTAGGCGTTTACTAAGTTTATTTAAGTTTCTTTATAAAGATGTATCTAATTTAGAAATCTTATTTCTTTTATATAAGATATAAATTTAGAAGATGTAATAAAAAGATATATTTTATATAGTCTAGTAAGTATTTATAATATAACTTTGATTTAGTTTTCACTAAGCCTTTTGCTTCACACAGAGAACATTTAGCACCCAGCTAGGACTTATACCCCAACCTACCCTATACTAACCGCTATAACTATAGTTATTTTAGGTTTTTGAATCGTAATAATGTTGTGTCGACAGTATATAACAGCACGATATCTCTAACCTTAAGTTATCTTAACCTTCCTAACCGTTAGCTAATAACTACTAGTTATAGATTTTAATATATATACCTTTTTGGAATAAAGTAATACCTAACGAGCTACTTCTAATATATATTTAAAGTATTTAGGATTATTACTAAATACCCTACTTTTAGGCGTTAGATTCTTTTTTATTCTTTCGATTTTATGCTTCTTAGCTATACTAATAGCCTTATCTACTAGTAATATTTTGAGGCCAAATTTAGCTATAGTTATTTTAAGAGGGCTAGGGAGGATAGTAAAGTTACTTTTATATAATACTAGCTTATTTAGGCTCTTATAAAAGTAGCTATAGTCTTTATAGTTATTAATAGCTTTAATAAGATTAATATTTATGTTGAGATTATAGGGGTTAAGTATAGTAATAATAGCTAGGGGTGGTTTGTATTCTTATTATTATTATTATTATTATTAGTAGTAGTATTATTATAAGATGAAGAGAGGGTTGGTCTATAATAGTCTATCGCTTTTTTTTATCTATAAAGTTAGTATTATTAAGGTGCGTTAGTAGTATTATTAGTAGCTAGCTAGTATAAGTCAATATTATGAGTACTACTATAATAAGTTTAATACTTTAAAGCTACTACTATAGAAACTATCACGCAGCTTATACCGGTAAGTTTGTATACCTAGTTATTATTCTGTTACTTTATATTACCTATATATATATAATTTCTAGGTTGGGGCTAAGTCTAAACTCAATGCCGTACTCCTAGGTCTTTTTTACTACATTTACCTATAGAGATACATATAAGCTATAGTATATTACTAGGTTTTTTTTTATTACAGAGATTTAATACTAAGCGTTATATAAGGCTACCCACTAGGTAGGGGGCTGAACATATAACATACCACTATAGTTTTCACTAATATCTATTTTATATATTATAGTATTACTTATATATATAATATAATATATATTGCTTAGATTAAGAAATATAGAGTTAATATATATATCAGGAATTACTAATATATTCGTGATATGAAATAGTATTATAAAATTGTTTATAATAATTATATTATATTTTAAGTATTTCTTTTTTTCATAATCTTTAGACTTATTTCTAATGTAAAAGTTTAGTTACTTTTGCTCTATACTTAGAATAGTATCTAAGCTCTTTACTTTATATATAAGTTTAACTATAAGTTTTACTTAATAATAGTATCTATACTAATACTAGTTTATAACTAGTTAAAATAGTAATAAAAATATTTATACTTATAGATAATTATATCCCTAGTTCTAATATTTAATTTTCTAGTAATAGAAGACCTTATAGTAATAACCTTTATAGGAAAAGTTTTATTTAGGTTGAAGTTTAGTATATATAGCTAAAAATAACTATTAAGATTATAAGGTTAAGAACTATTATAGTTTTTTAAAAAATAGAATAAAAAAGAATATTAAGAAATAGGTATTCTATAGTCTATTATTTTTCTATATCTTTTATAATAAAACTAAAATTTCTTTAAATTCTATATAATTACTTATAAAAAGAATATTATAAAATAAATATAAAAATATTTAGTTATTATTATTATAATTAGAATTATTATCTTATGAGAATAGGTTTTTA
>AMCV02000019.1:1111119-1137842 GCA_000350065.2 Colletotrichum orbiculare MAFF 240422 | reverse complement strand
ATACTTTTATTTTACTATTTATAGTAATATTAATTTTAACTTTAAGAGTATTATTAATATTGTCTATATGAATAGTTATTCTATCTTCTATATTATTAATATTATAATAGTATTTAATACTATTTGATTTTTATTAAATATTTTAATAAAGGTAATATAGGAGGTTTTTAAAGTATATTAGATAAATATATATTAGGGTTTTTCTAATTTTATTATTATTAATATAAGTATAATGTTTTAATCTAAAGATTTTAGATTAGAAGTAAAAATAATTAGATTAATAGTTTATATTATTCTAATTAAAGTATATAATAGTATTAATAAGATTAAGTAATACTATATATTCTTCTATTAAATATATAATATTTATTATAATAAGATATTTATTATTACTTAAGAAGTATTTCTTTAAGTAGTATATAAAATAATTAATAAGACTATTAGGCTTAATAGTTTTATATTTATTATACTTACTTTTNAAAATATACTCCTATTTTATAGAAGATTTAGTTTTTTCTCTAGATATTATTATTTAGGTTTATATTATATATAAAACTACTAAAGAGATCTACTAAGAATATATTAAGTATATTATTAATACTATTTTAGTAATATATAATAATTTAGATACCTTATATATTATAACCCTTTTACTTTAATCTTTAGTATATATATAGCGAGAGAAAAATAACTAGTAAGACCTATACTGCCTCCTCGCTATATATAGCGAGATATGTGTTCTCGAGCTCCCTTGTGGCCCTTAAGAGTTTCGATCTATAGCTATAAAACTGTACTTCGAGAGCAACAGCCAAGAGATCTCACCAGGGCATATAGCAAAAAGAAAAGTTGCCAGTATTAGTTACGCTATGCCGTAGGGCATACGGTAACTATACGTATTACCACATACGTAGCAGCATGCCCTCCACGCCCTACTAGTAATAGATACTAAGTACCTAGTACTAACTATAGCTAATTATATAGTAATTAGTAAGTAATTACTATACTATAGATCTAGAGTTTTATATAGCGTTTCGTATTATATAATATAGGAATAATAATAATAAAATAACTAGAATACTACTTTATACCTATATAGTAAGATTATATATAATATATATTACCCTCTAGATAAACCAATATATATAAACTATTATTTAAAAGGTTTAAATCATAATCTTTCAATTAAAAATTCTTTCTAATATCCTAATAGCTATAGCTAGCTAATTACCAAGCATACTATATAATACTTTTAGTATATCTATATACTTCATTAATTATCTTAACTTAATATATTAATTTCAAATTAATAATAACTAAATACAAATTTAATCTAAAAGTTTCTATCTGAAATAAAGTCTTATTTTCTACTTCTTAAGAAATCTATAGAGATATATTATATTTATTAATATAAGAAAAGCTAGTAGCTCGCTTCATACTACAGCTATTAGTAAATATTTTACCCTTTAAAGTATAATTTTAGCTCTGTTATCCTTCTACTAACTATCTTAGCTAGCCTTTAGTTGATCTAAAACTAAAACCCTCATAGCTATAATAGTTAGTTTATTTACTCTATATTAACCTTTTTATAAATAATAAATAACTAATAACTCTTTCTATAATAACTTTATACCTTTATACCTTTATACCTTTTCACTTTTATACGTTTATAGCTATATATAATTCAAATATCTCGAGATATTTGATTATTACTAATTATAAGTACTTTATTTAAATATTAATTATAATTTTAATATGTATAGTTTTAGAATTTTGTATTATAAACTAAGTTTCATTTACTTTTGAAATAGGATTTTATATTATTAGTATAAAAGTCCTCTACTACTAATACGAATTAGCTTATAATCTCTTGATAAATATAATAGAACTTTACTTATCCCTATTAGTAAATAATCTTAATAGATTAAATATAGCCAATATATATATAATACTTACATAAATATAGATATTTCTAGTATAACTCAATAGTTTTTAAGACTTTTATAATTATATAATTATAATACTCTAAAGTTTCTAATAATCAGTATTATAGTAAAATATTATTATTAAGATATTATTCAATAAATACTTAACTTCTAGTATTCTTAGCTTAATATCATAGCTTATAAAATAGTTAGATAACTTTCTTTTAAATATCTATAAACTACTTATGAATTATAATATTTAGAATATTTTTATTAAAGCTTAGTATAATATACTAATAAATTTAATTATAATTATTATTATTAGATATTTCTATTAGAAAGGCTAATAGCTCGCTTTCTACTACAATTATTAGTAGATATATTACCTCCTGAAGTATAACTTCAGCCTTCCTATCCTTCCTATTAACTATTATAACTAACTTCTAATTAATCTAAAGCTAAACCCCTTATACTTATGACTAGTATATTTACCTTATATTAACTTTTTCGTAGATAATAAATAACTAATAACTCCTTCTACGACAACCTTACGCCCTTACACCCTTACGCCTTTATAGCTATATATAATTCGAATATCTTAAGATATTTAATCACTACTAACTAATATTTACTACCTCAATATCTACAACCTTGACGTCCCTATTATAGACTAAGCCCTATTTACCCCTAAGATAAGACTTTATATTACTAATACGAAAGTTCTCTACTACTAATATAAGCTTACTTATAGTTTCTATATAAATGTAATAAGATTCAGTTTATTCTTAGTAGTAAATAATCTTAATATATTAAATATAGCTGATATATAAGTAATACTTATATAATTATAAATACTTCTAATATAACTTAATAATTTCTAAAACCCTTATAATTATGTTATTATAATACTTTAAAATGTCTAATAATGAGTATTATAATAGTATATTAATATTAAGATATTATCTAATTAATATCTCACTTTTAAACTTTTTACCTTAATATAATAAATTATTTGGTTACTTTTACTCTATACTTAGAATAATATCTAAGCTCTACACTTTATATATAGATTTAACTATAATTTTTACCTAATAATAGTATTCATGTCAATACTAGCTTACAACTAGTTAGAATAATAATGAAATTACTTATTATTATAGATAATTATACCCCTAGTTTTAAAATTTAACCCTATAGTAGTAGAAAACCTCATAATAATAATTGGGGAAAGCCTTATTAAAACTAAGGCTTAATATATATAACTAAAAATAACTACTAAAATTATAGGGTTAAGAATCTTTATAAACCTTTTAAAAATAGAATAAAATAAAGCGCCTATAAAAGCCAAGTATTCTATAATCTATTACTTTTCTATATCTTATCCTTAGTATAGTCTAGTAGCTAGAGTAATAATATATTATACCTTTTTAATAAAACTAAAATCTCCTCAAAATCCATATAGCTACCTATAAAAAGAATACTATAAAATAAATATAGAAATATCTAATTATAACTATTATAACTAAAATGATTACTTTATTAGAATAAGCCTTAATAAAACTATCCTAAATACTACAATTGATAAGTAGTCTATAGATATTTAAAAAAAATATTATCTAACTAACCTATAACCTATTATACTAAACTGATAATTTAAGAACTAAATATTAATTAAATAATATCCTAATATTAATATACTACTATAATACTAGTTACTAGATACTTTAGAATATTATAGTAATATAATTATAGAAATTTTAAAAGTTATCTAGTTATACTAGAAGTATCTATATCTATATATATATCATTTATATATTAGCTATACTTAATATATTAAGATTATTTATTAATAAGAACAGGCTGAATCCTACTACACTTATATAGAGATTATAATTAACTTATATTAGTAGTAGAGAACTTTTATATTAATAATATAAAGTCTTATCTTAAGAGTAGGTAAAACTTAGTAAAGACGTTAAGGTTATAGATATTAAAGTTGTAATAAATATTCGAATAGAGTGCTTATAGTTAGTAGTAATTAAATATCTCAAGATATTTCAATTATATATTAATAATTATAAAAACATAAAGGTATAAGAGTATAAGGTTATTATAGAAAGAGTTGTTAGTTATTTATTATTAAAAAGGTTAATATGGGGTAGGTATACTAGCTATAGCTATAAGGGGTTTAGCTTTAGATTAATTAGAAGCTAGCTATAGTAGTTAGTAGGAGGGTAAGAAAGCTGAAGTCATACTTCAAGAGGTAATATGTCTACTAATAGTCGCAGTAGAAAGCAAGCCATTAGCCCCTCTTAATTTAATAAATTATAGGATAATTAGATAATTGTATTTTAAATAATTATAAACTAATTAGTAATTATTTCTTGTATAATAACTATATTAAAGTTTAATTTAATAAGTTAATAGCCTTAGTTATAAAAGTTATAGGTAAATATTATTATACTTATAATCTTGTTAGTTATACTATACTATAGGATATATAGTAATTATATATATTACTATATATATAGCAGCATACCTTCTGCGCCCTACTAGCGATAAATACTAGGTATTTAATACTAGCTATAGCAAAATATGTAGTAATTAGTAAGTAATTATTATACTATAGATCTAGAGCTTTATATAGCGCCTTATACTATATAATATAAGAATAATAATAGTAAATAACTAGAATACTACATTATACTTATATAGTAAGATTAAATATAGTATATATTATTCTCTAGAAAAATTAATACTAATTAGTAGTTAATCTTTTTATTATTATTATGCTATAAATTAGTCAGGCTTATTATAATAGAAGAAGTAATTATAAAACCCTATACTTAAGATTTATATAAGATAAAAGATTATAAGATTTATTTTTTAGATTTCTTAAACCCTTCCTATTTTAAGACTTTACTAGAAGCTTCTGAGTTATATACTAATTTCTTATAGATAGTTAGTATTAAGATACTAATAACTATATTTAATTTGATTTTAAAATAAGGTATTTCCTAATAATTACTATTAAGAAGCTATGAACTACTCTTATTTCTTATTTATAGGAATATATTTAGTAAATATAATAACCCTCTTTAAATTATTACTAGAGTTCTAATACTATAGATTTATAATATCTCTAGCTTTAACCCCTCGACAGATCTATATAGCCTCTTGAAAACTCTTTTAATATTTTTCTTACTTTTATAATAATATCTAAATTAACCCCTATAGGTAAGATATTTACCCTAAATACCCCTATACTTATAGTAATAGTATTGTTAAGTATTCTTATTCCTATAAAGCCCTATTAATACTTCAACTTGATACTCTTTAATTAAATTACTAATCTTAACTATTTGGTTACTTATGCTCTATACTTTGAATCGTATCTTAGCTCTGCACCCTATATATGGATTTAACTATAAATTTTACCTGATAACAGCATTCGTGCTAATGCTGGCACACTAATCTTAACTATAAGAATATTATAAATAAGGATTTTATAAAAGTTTCTACTTATATAATATACTAAGTAGCCTTCTATATTTATATAAAACTCTATAACCTAGAGCTTTTTTAGATATTTAAAGGCGACTTAAAGGACTAGTTTATAATAACTTAATAACTTATTAATATCTTTATATTATACTATTTTAAAGACTACTTTATAGCTTATAGTATCAAAGTTAATATAAATAGTAATTGAATCTTTATAATACTATACTAACTATCTTAATAATAAGAGTTTATCCTATAGATTTAAGAAGAACTTCAAGAAATTCCGAGATACTTTATTAGCCTTAGGAATAACTTTAGTAAGTACCTTGAGTAGATTAATAACCTTATATTTAAAGAGTTAGATTTTATATTACCCCTCTATGGTACTTAATCTAAGGTTAAATTAATAATACTAATAATACTTTTATTATAAGAAATTAAGAAGAGATATTTATAGCTAATTTAAATAGCCTATATATTTATAATATCAAATAAGAGATCTCTATTATAATAATCTATCTTACCTACCCTTTATTTAACTACTTTAGAGTCTTTCTAATACTAAGAAGACTACTAAGACTATGACTAAGAATAATTTTAGTATTATAAGTATCTTTTATATTTTATCTATATTATTTCTTTTAATAATACTTTAACTAAATATACTATAAACCTTATAAAGCTATATCATAAGAATATAAAATATAATAGAAACTTATATAATATATTTAAGATAAAGATTTATATTGTTTATAATTACTATTTTAAGCTTAGTATTTTATACTATATATAAGCTAGTATATTCTTAATTATACTAAAAGATTAAACTCTTAAGTATTACTTTAAGTATTCAAGCAACCCCAGCTTTAACCTATAGTTTAAATAGATAACTCATTATATTAAAGATTATTTTAAAAATAATAAATAATAATAATTATACCTTTCTAATTAATATAATATTATATTTTGAAGTATTATAACTAAGAACTCTAAAAAGAATAAAAAAGAAACTTTTAAAACCTCTATACTCAAGTTTATATATATCTAGAAAGCTTTCCTACTAAACTTCTATATAGATATAATACTCTACTTCTAACTTATAAGTATATATTATAATATATTTAAATACTAATTAGCCTTCTTTAGTTTTAGAATAACTCTTTAGAATATTTATAACTAGTTAAAATAAGCTATAGGTAGTATTATATTAATCTAAAAGTTATAATATTTTCGAAATAATAGAAGTTATAACTAGAAATAAGTTAATAATTAATTTTAAGTTAACTATATATATAACTCCCCTTAGAAAAACCCCTAAAGTACTATATTATAAGATATTTAATACTCTATTTATATAGCTTTATAATACTTATATCTTTCTATACTAAATAAAGCTTATTCTTCTCTTATAACTATATATAACTATTTTAATTAGAAGTATTATATATATAAAAGAAATAAATAACTAGTCTATAAGATATATCCTTAAGGAGAAATATATCTTATTCAATTAGTATGAATTAAATAGTAACCTTAAAGTATATTCTATAATAACATACTAAGCTTTCTTTATAAATTATAAAAGTATTAATAGTTTAGATAATAGTTTTAAGGATTCTCCTTAAGATAATAAGCTTAATAATACTATTATATAATACTAAGCATAATATAACCTTAAACATAAGACTATTACTTCCCCTAAATAGTTTTTAATATTATTTTTTGGTAAAAACCCTATTGCTTTTAATAAAAGCAAAATCATAAGAATCCTCTAAAATTAGCCAATATTTTATACCCCTTTCTAAAGTAGTACTTCTAGTAGTAGAATTACTAAGAAAAGTAATACTATAATTCTTATATCTATCTTTATACTTAAAAGCTATTATTCAAATACTATTTTTCAAGGCATCTTACCTAACTTAAATACTACTAGTTTCTTAACTATGAAATACTTTTAATTTAGTATATTCAAGTAACCTATTAATCCCTCTATAACTTTTATACTTCTATAAGGTAAACTAATAATAATATACTTCAACAATACCTCTCTAATTACTATATTTAAAATAATTAATATACCTATATCCTTTAGTATTATTATATTTTATATTATATTATATAATACTCCTTTCTTACTCTACCTTATAGATATAAATCACTTTGATATTATATTTAATAGTATTTATAACTAGCTCTATTAAGATAAGAAGGTTATATTAAAGTATTTATAGATACTTTTTACCAAGAAGAGGATAATTACTTCTATATACCTTATAGAAATAGAAATATAGAGATTTTACTATTACTTTGGATATCTAGTTATTATATACTTTTATGACATTTTCAATAAGGCGGGATATATCGTTAAATACTATACCTTTAAGGTATTTAAAAAGTATTATTATTAGTATTAAATATATAGTATAATTCTTTTATACTTTTATTTTACTATTTATAGTAATATTAACTTTAACTTTAAGATTATTATGAACATTATCTATATTAACAGCTACTTTATACTTCATATTATTATTACTATAATAGTATTTAATACTACTTGATTTTTACTTAATATCTCAATAAACGTAATATAAGAAGCTCTTAAAGTATACTCAATTAATATATCAAAGCTTTCCTAGTTTTATGACTACTAATATAAGTATAATATTTCAATCTAAAGACTTAAAATTAAAGGTAAAAATAATGAGATTAATAATTTATATTATTCGTATTGAAATATATAATAGTATTAATAAGATTAAGTAATATTATAGATTCTTCGACTATATATATAAGATTCATGATAATAAGATACTTATTACTACTTAAGAAGTATTTTTTAAGTAGTATATAGAATAATTAATAATACTATTAAACTAAATAACTATATATTTATTCTCTTTATTTTAAAAGTATATTCCTACTTTATAGACAATTCAGCTATGTCTCTAGATATCATTACTTAAGTTTATACTATAAATAAAGTTATTAAAGAGATCTATTATAAATATACTAAATATATTGTTAAAACTACTTTAGTAATATATAATTATTCTAATACTTTATATGTTATAACTCTTCTAATTTAATTCCTAATATATATATAATAAGAAAAGAATAACTAATAAGGTTTATACTACCTTCTAGCTATATATAATAAGATATATATTTTTAAACTTTCTTATAATTCTTAAGAATTTCAATTTATAGTTATAAAACTATATTTCAAAAGTAACTAAGAGATCTTATTAGGTTATATTTTTAAAATATTAATACCTAAAGGTATCTATAAGGAATCTATAAGAACCCGTATTATTATTATTAGAGATTAAATATTATATAGAAATATATATTCTTATAGTAATACTTTAGTTTCATCTATAGCTATCTCTATAAAACTTTAGAATACTTAGTAAATACTATAAGTTACAATTATTATAAATAATAGTAATATTATTATTAATAATAATAACAACCCCTTCTCTATTTAAATAGTTAGTAATATACTACTTTAATCTTAAATACGTTGGATCTAACTAACTTTAAGTCTTATAATTTATAAAAGTAACTTACTTTCTCTAGATTTCAACTACGAACTTTATTTTATAATATATCTTATAGCTAAGGAATAATTAGATATAGTACTAGTATTTAATTTCTATAAAAGGGGTATTATTATAATACTTAGACTACTATTTAAAGAGTTAATTAAAAAAGAGGTTAAGAATATTATTACTAATAGTATTATAAAGATTATTTAATATAACCCTATCCTCTATAAGAATTATAAGTATTTCAAATTCTATATTATTAATAAAGTTAAGAATAAAGATACTAATAAGATATATAAAAAGTTAAGATTTATAATTTAAAGCTTTCGAGATAATAGTAAGTTCGAAATACTAATGTAATTACTAATACTTTAATAAGGTAGTTAATAGTTAGTTTTTATTATAGCATTAGTTTTCTTTTGGTATAATAATATAATATTATAATTCTATAATATTATATAAGTTTATATTTAAGTTAAAATAGAGTTTATAAAGTATATGATAGTTGAATTATTCTTATACCTCAAGGATTAATACTCTTTAGGTTTTATAATAATTATTATTAAATTATTATATACTTTTACTAAGGCTAGTACTTACTAATAGACAATTTATTCTAAATATTATAAAGAAGAGTTATAAATAGCGATATTAATATATAACTTATACTTCCTTATTCTATATCCTAAAGGTAATACTTTTAGTTTTATAAGTATATAAACTAATAATACCTTAAGCTTCTTAAATACTACCTTCTTATATTATAAAGATAAAGAGTTTTAAAAAGCCTTATTTAAAGCTAAACTCAAAATAGTTCTCTTGAAGATAGTACTATTAGTATTTAATAGAAATATCCTATTACTTAATAATAATGCCCTCTACTTATACTAAAAGTACTAAGGGTAAAAACTAGTCCTTATTAATATATATATAATACTTAAAGTATTTGAAAGATATATATCGAATAATATATACATAAAGTATACTTTATCTTCATATATTAACGCGAAGTATTATTCAATTTATCTTATATAATATAAGAGTAATAACTTTCTAGTAATAATATTATTAAACTAAATAATACTTTAAGTAGTAAATTAAACACTTCAACTATAACTTCAACTTTATACTACTTAGTCTCTTTATAATATTTGTTTATATATTCATTAATAGCTTATTTACTAATAATACTAATTTCTTGTTTTGATTAAAATCGATAATAATCTTAAATTAAGAAATTACTACTAATAATAATTAATTTGACGTCTATTGTAATTTTATATATTACTCTTCTACTAAAAGTAAAAGAGTTATTACGAATATATTTATTTTAGAGATTTATATTATAATCGTTAGTATAGACTTTATTTATATTATAACTATATTACTTAAGACAATCCTCTAATATTAAAAACTCTTTTAAATCTTAATTATTATATATACTAATTTATACTTATTCTATAAGTATTCTATAAAACTTAGTACTACTAAGAAAAAACGCCTTATAATTAATATTCCAGTATTAAAGTAGTTATATAAATACTATAAGATCTATAAAGTATAGTAGATGAATAGAAATAGAAATATTACTAATACTTTTATAAAAAACATACTAAACTATACTTTTAAAAGATTTATTAATTCAAATTATATAACTATTCAAATAGAAAGATAGATAACTTAAGTAGAATAGATAAATAGGTATTAAAATATTATTAAAGTAAAAAGCTATAGATTGCTAAAAGTATTATTTTTTATATACATATATAGATATTAGTATATATAGTAAAAAGAAAAAGTTATTAGTATTAGTTATATTATACTATAGGGTATATAGTAATTATATATATTATTATATAAATAGTAATATACTTTCTACGCCCTATTAGTAATAGGTACTAGGTATCTAGTATTAGCTATAATTAAATATATAGTAATTAGTAATTAATTACTATACTATAGATCTAGAGTTTTATATAATACTTCGCGCTATATAATAATCAAAATAATAATAACGAATGACTAGAATACTACTTTACACCTATATAGTAAGATTACATATAGTATTTATTACCTTCTAGATAAACTAATAAATATATTTCTCTAATTATAAATGATTATATAAACCTTAAAGGAATTTTAATTGTATTATAAAAGATATAGAAAAATAATAGATTATAGAACGCCTAGCTCTTATAAATATTCTATTTTCTTCTATTTTTACAAAGTTTAAAAAAGCTCTCAACTTTATAACCTTCATAATAACTTTTAGTTATATATATTAAATCCCAGCCTTAATAAGGCTCTTCCTATATAGATTATTATTATAAAGTCTTCTACTACTATAGGGTTAAATATTAAGATTAGGGGTATAATTATCTATAATAATAAATAATTTTATTACTATTTTAACTAATTATAAGCTAGTATTGACACGAATACTATGATTAGGTAAAGTCTATAGTTAAATCTATATATAGGGTAAAAAGCTTAGATACTATTCCAGATATAAAGCAAAAGTAACCAAATTAGATATTTCTATACTTATTTTATACTTATCTTTTTATAAGTAGCTATATAGATTTTACGGAGATTTTAGTTATATTTTAAAAGTTATAGAAAAGTAACAAATTATAGAATGCCTAGCTTCTATAGGTATTCTATTTTATTTTAGTTTTAAGAAATTCATAAAAGTTCCTAACTTGATAATTTTAGTGATTACTTTTAGTAATATATATTAAACCCTAGTTCTAATAAAGCCTTTTTTATATAGATTACTATTATATAAACCTTTACTTCTATAAAGTTACATATTAAAACTAGAAGTATAATTATCTATAGTAATAACTAGTTTTACTACTATGTTTACTAATTATAAGCCAGTATTAATATAAATACTTTGTGCGGGTAAGATTTATAGTTAAATCTATATATATTGGGTAAAAGGTTTAGATACTAATCTAGCTATAGAGTAAAAGTAACTAAATATGTGTTAATATTACTTACTTGGAATTATCAAAATATATAGATAAAAGAAGAAATCGAAAATTAAATTATTAGTATAGATAATTGTTAAACTGAGAGAAACGGGATATGATAAAAAAGGTTTTCTCAATATAGAAACTTGATTAAAATATTGTGAGTAATAATAATTATATGGAAAGAAAAATAGTAATTTTATTAATAGTATAATTAAGTATTTCTGGCTATTATTTCTAGAAATATCAAAGTTCTAACATAGAAGGTTTATTTCGGAGTTCTAGTAAAAGCTATTGTATTACTAGAGTTCTAGCTATAGCTATAATATATAGGCTACTATAGCTATAGTATATGATATACTATAACTATAGTATATAAGCTAAAGTATAGCGGATATTGGAAAACTTATTATAATATAGCTATACTATAAAGAACACTATAACTATAATATAGAAAACACTATAACTATAGTATATATAGCTTTAATTACTTCTAATACCCTATTAAAATGAACCTTTCTATATTTACCTTATCTACTGAAGAATTACGAGAGATGAAAAAGTAAAACAAGTATTTATTTATAGAGCAATTTCTATATGATTTATTCATATAGAAATATCGTAAAACTTTTTATTACTTCTATTAGAATAATAGAAATAAACGTTCTTTATATATTAAAATGAATCTAACAAAAGTATATAAGACTTTATTTGTATTATAGTAAGATTGTCTATCATCTTTATTAACACAATCTATGTTCTATATTCAGGCGCTATTCTTCCGTAGAGACCTAATATCTTTAATTCTAAACTACTTTATAAACTTAATATTATATAGTATCTTCTATTTTAGAAATCTTTTATTAACTTCTAAACTCATAGATTTTTTTCCCTTCTTATACCTTCTCCTTATATAAATGAATGTTTTAGCTCTAAACTACTAGTAGAACTCTAAATTCTAAAACATATGAATACTATTAACTATTGTACTATAATATAACAAAGCTTTCTAATATATTTAAGTTTCTTATAAATATAAAAGATATCTTTACTATATTAATATAATATATAGCCTATTTTCCTATAGTTGTAATACTAAGATATATTCTAAAATATAAGTATTTAAAGTTATCGAATCTCTTTTTAATCAATCACAGGTAAGAGAAAAATCATAAGAGATAATTCCCTTAACCAACTTTGTCTATTTATTTCTTAAATTAAGATGATTATCTATATAACTCATAGTCTAGAATTCCTCTATCTTAATATCATAAAAGTATAGTTTATTAAAATAGATCTATTTAGCAATCACTTAATTATCTCTTATGATTCAGCTATGTAATTCAATTCTTAATATATAATTGATAGACATCTATTTATATTTATATTTCTCTATTTGAATGATTAATAACTTATAGTATTAACAATTTAGAGTCTCTTTAGTTCAATATTAAAATACTCTATTTTAATCGCTTTATATATATTAACTGAATGTCAGTAGAATTGGCTAATTGTCTAAAACATTATATCTAACTTGATTACTGTTATAATAATTCAAGTACTCATATTATCTATACTAGACTTCTGCTATTCTTTTATTAATACCTAGGTAATCAATCTACTGAATATTGTTCTTATATTTAATAGTACTTTACTTAATTAATTAATAAGATATAATATTCTATAAATATAAGTTTATATATTAATCTTTATATTTATTTATAGTAAAACTATCTGTGCTATAATGAATTAGCCTTCTAATATAAATAGGAAACTATTACGATTAGACTGACTACTCTCTTAATATTCAAGAAAGGCTAATTATTTAATTAGAAGCTTTTTCTTTATCTTTTAATATTAGATATAGAAGTAATAGACGTTTTGATATTCCTTTCTTCTAAATTATATCTCCTATATAATACTACTTATCTCTCTAATTTCTACTTCTTCTTTTCGTACTTAATATCTATTTGAATTAATTAGTCTAAATTAAATTTAGAAAAGTTATTACTATTCTATAGGAATAATAACTCTTCTAATTTATTAATACTATTATTAAATACTATTAAAATCAGTTTTCTTAATACATGAAGCCTATAGTCTCAAGTTGTTTTAATAGTAGATTCTTAATATAATATTATTATTTAGTTACTTTTACCATATACCTAGAATAATATCTAAGCTCTTTACTCTATATATAGATTTAACTATACAATTTACTTAATAACAAGATTTATACTAATAATAGCTTATAACTAGTTGAAATAGTAATAAGATTACTTATTATTATAAGTAATTATACCCCTAGTTCTAATATTCAAGCCTATAGTAATAGAAGACTTCGTAGTAATAATTCATATAGAGAAAGCCTTATTAAAACTAAAGTTTAATATATATAGCTAAAACTAATTACTTAGATTATAGAATTAAGAATCTTTTTAAACATCTTAAGAAAGAATAAAATAAAATACTTATTTTAATATATAAAAGCTAGGTATTATATAATCCATCACTTTTCTATAAGTATACTTTTATAATAGAACTAAAATTTCCTCAAACTCTATATAGCTACTTTTTAAAGAATAACTATAGAGTAAATATAGAAATATCTAGCTATAACTATTATAACTAAAACTATTGATATATTAAACTAAGCTTTAATGAAATCATTCTTAATATTATAGTTGATAAATAACTTATAGATATATAAAATGGAATTATTTAGTTATCCTATAAACTACTATACTAAACTAATAATATTAGAAACTAAGTATTAATTAGATAATATTCAAATATTAATATTTTATTATAATACTAATTACTAGATACTTTAGAATATTATAGTAATATAATTATAGGAGTATTAAAAACTATCTAGCTATATAAGAAATATCTATATTTATAAAAATATGATTTACATACTAATTATATTTAATATATCAAGATTATTTACTAATGAAAATAAGCTATATCTTGTTATACTTATAAAGACATTATAAATTAACTCATATTAGTAATAGAGAACTTCTATATTAATAGTATAAAGTTTTGTTTTAGGGATAAGTAAAGTTTAGTAGAAATATTAGAATTATAAATATCGAAGTTATAATTAAAATTTAAATAGAATACTTATGACTAGTACTTAGTTGTATTGAGGGTCTTTAATCTATTTAAAGTTATATGCCTCTCAAGACTCCTTAAAGGAAGCTATATCCAGTAGTTAGCTTTTGCTTTAAATACTTTAAAGATACTACTAGTACTAAGGAACTATTTAATTAGACGAAACCTTAGGTAGTATAATATAGTTAGTTAACAAAATAGTTAAGAAATAGGGAAAGTATAAATCTATCTATCATAATTACTCTTTAAAGATTATAGCTAGTTATATAATACTAATACCTACTAGCTAGTAGTACTTATTACTAGTTACTAATAATCACTAGCTATTAATAGCTACTAGTTAGAGCTAATACTTAGTAGTAATTATCATACTTAGTTTATATAACTAGTAAGAATACTAGTCGTAGTTATTTACTATAGAATTCAAACCTATTATTATTACTATAAAATAGTAAAAGCTAGCTAGATATTAAACTACTATATTAAGCAGAACCTATAATTAGTAGTAATTAAATATCTCTAGATATTGACATTATATATAACTATAAAGATATAAAGATATAAGAATATTAACTTATTACAGAAAGACTAATTAGTTATTTATTATCGAAAACGTTGATGTAGGGTAGATATACTAGCTATTATAATTATAAAAGGCTTAGTTTTAGATCAACTAGAAGTTAGCTATAGTAGTTAGTAGGAGGGTATGACGGCTCAAGTTATATTTCAGGGGTAATATATCTACTAATAGTTGCAGTAGAGAACGAGCTATTAGCACTATATAATATAATATTATTATAATCTTCTTAGTTAATATATTTAGATATAAGTAGAAACTTCAATATATTAGGCTAGATTCATATTAAATACTAAGATTTCTTAATAAAAATATTATATATTATATAATTCTTAAAACTTACTTTCCTCTTTATTTAATTATAACCCTAAATTTATATTTAACTTTAACATTACTAGAATATCTATTATTTCAATAGCGAAGGCTTGTATAAAGAGTTCTAGTAGCCTCCTAATGTTATCTTTCTCTAGAGTAGCTTAATATAAATATCTATAATCTTATATTTTCTTTTTTAACTATTAAATATACAGAATATTATTAGTAATACTTCATATAGTATATTATAATACTTATAAAGATTAGAAATCTTAATATAAAAGAAGTATAATAAAAATAATAGTATTTTATAATTAATATTAGTTTTTGTTTAATAGTTAGAATTTATTTATTCTTTATATAGTTTATATTATTTAAAGCTATTTTTATAGTTTAAATAGGCTTTAGTCAAATATTTATTATATCAGAGTCTCTTTATACTAAAGTCTCTCTATACTAAAGCCTTTCTATATTAAGGTCCCTCTATACTAAGGTTCCTCTATAAGCCTAAGCCTTATATCGTCATCGCACTATGATTTCCCCGTTGCCGAACAGCTTACGAGGCGTACCCACAATACTCCATATGAGCATTATCGAAGCAGTCTGTTCCGCGGCACCTCGTCGTCATCCATAGTCTGCCCAAACTCGGGCATCTTCGATTCACCATGTCAACGCATCAAGCAGCTTTGTAAGATTATGTCGATTTCCGGAGCAGAATCCACTCGAGGAACCCAGTGCTTACCACTACTTTAGGTCCCTCTATCGGCGGTCCCTAAAACTGTCGCTGGACTGGGCTGTCCACCGGCATCTCTGGCGAGGACAAGCCCTCTACATCAGATCGCTCTTCGAGGCGAACCGACACATATCTGACGCTCGTCAAAAGAGGGTGAGTACAAGACCCAGTACGGGACGTGGGCCAAGAGCAGTTGGGGACGCTGACACTATTTGCACTAGGAGCTGCTCGCCGAGACGGAAAAGCTGTTGATTAGATGGAAGCACCCTGAACCCTATGTGCACCCAACAGCTCCTGGCGGTTCGTACACCATCGTTCCTTGCTCATCTCTTGATACTGATACGGTGGTTGCAGGATCAAAGTATGAACGCAACCTGCCTGCGCCAATTCTGGATCGTAAGTCATCGGTCCACACCCTATTTGCAACTCTCAGCCTAATAATGTTTGCAGCCCCTCGCCAGTTGAAGTTTTGATGAACAGGCACCGCAGAGAACGCCTCTATATGCGGACCGTGGGAAGCTCACATGGAGCATGTAACAGGCCATAGATTGCGAGAAAAAATAAAGAGGCTTACATTCACACAAGATACAATACAGCAAGGCACCTGATTCGCGCGGGCTGACCTCATCGACTGTGCTAGGCACCTGGTTGCAACAACAGGCGATCCACCATCTCAACCCCTTGAGTACAACCTTTTTGCTCGTGCCTCGAGCTCGTGAGCACCCCCAATACGCCTCTTCCAGTTTTCACGCATCTCACCATACGGAATCTGGATTTCACTCATTGCGTCCTCCTTTACCTGATGGATTTGACACTGCTGGCCTGGTTGTAAATATTCCGCATGATTGTTCGTTCATTAGCAGCTCACGACGAGAAAAGTGCAATGATCTTCAAAAGGTATTCTCATTCGTAACCACAGCTTCCGCTGCCATGGTATTATTGTACAACCCAAACGTGAAAATCAACCGTTAACCCTGAACCGTGACCCCGATGTCATGACAACCCAAAGCAGCCGACCAGCACGCAAGAAAAAAACCAAACCCGAGACACCCATTTACAGCTCCTGGCTTTGGTTCTTGCCAGTCTTGCCGGTCTTCTTGGGCAACAGGTCTAGAACTTGTCAATACTTTGCGAAACCAGTAGGAATCGAATGACGTACTCTGGTGGATGTTGGGAAGAACACCGCCCTGGGCAATGGTGACATGGCCGAGAAGCTTGTTCAACTCCTCGTCGTTGCGAATGGCCAATTGAAGATGACGCGGGATGATACGGGTCTTCTTGTTATCGCGGGCAGCGTTGCCAGCAAGCTCGAGAATTTCAGCGGCAAGGTACTCCAGGACGGCGGCGAGGTAAACGGGAGCACCAGCACCGACACGCTGGGCATAGTTGCCCTTGCGAAGGAGACGGTGAACACGACCAACAGGGAAGGCCAGGCCTGCCTTGGAAGAGCGACTGAAGGAACAGGATGTTAGTGGAGTTACTAGACAGCGCCAAACCAATGCTCATATGGACATCTGATCTCCCCAGCAAATGAACACATCGAAGAGGTATGCTTACGATTGCGCGTTCTTGGAACCGCTGGCCTTGCCGCCGGACTTTCCGCCTCCAGTCATTTTGTACGTTGGTGTGGTAAGTGGTTCGAGAAGATTGGAAGGGCTATGAGAGCACGGTAAGCAGGTTGTCGTTGTGTTGAGCGGTTGTTGCAGATGGCAAAGTGTGTCGAAGCGGAAAAGCGTGAAGGCAGTGGGGAGTCCAGAAGTTAAGTAGTTTTCGCGTAGGAAGTGGTTGATCACGGATCACCAGAGCGCGATTTAGCGCTAAGCCGGAAACAGAAATTACTTGTTGTGGTGCGTGCATCATTTCTTTCGGAGACAGGCAGGTAGGCGCTTGTCTTTGCAAGGTACGTACTCCACAGTGAGTGAAAATGAATAAAGCCCAGCAATCCCGCTGCGGGCTCCCATAGCCATTGCCGACGCCCTACTTATTTACCATACCTGCCGCACACAGTTATGGAATTGTCTGACAGGGCAGACACATCCTCTCGCTGATGAAACCTCCCACGACATCTTGTTCCCCAATACGATACCGGCATGATCTCATAATGTTGGCATCAAATGCCCTCGAGGTCCAACAGACCTAGCTTCTTCGCTTTACTCGCATCTTTATTGTTGTTGCTCTTACCCCCCTTCCCCTCCTCTCCCCCAGGATTCATACAGCGGCGATCGCGCTTCTGCCTCTCCAGAGGCAGCAAAGATGGAATTTAGCAAGCTGTCGTTGGTTCACACGGGAGTTTGCGCATGGCCAACCATGTCTTATAACGATAGCCAACGTGCAAAATCAAACGACATAAATGTCTGTCTCACGTGCGTGCCGAAAAGCGACCAATTGGATTGAGGGTTGCTGCATTTCAGGCCATTTCCCAAAGCGACAATGATCACTTCCAAACAGCATGTTCCATCCACTTGCACCAGGTGTAAACCACATGCCCCCCCCCCCCCCCCCCCTCCGTTGTACTATCGCTTTTGCCGCTTGCGGCGCTAGCTGAACGCGGTAGGCAGCGCAGATATGTCTCTCATCGCCAACACCTAGGTTGAGTGCTGTGTTGACGTAGGGCGTCAATCTCCGAGACCCTGGGACCTTGGAAGCATGCATCTAAGCGCTTTCAGCCTTGCGACTATACGGGGAAGTGACGGACAGGACGAGGGGCCATCTTCCTTGAAGTCTAGTGTGTGGTACATGTGTCATGGAGCTCATCAACCAATTTTAGGGACTCTGAGCCAATAAGCTAAGGCAACGACGGTACCAATCCAACATTGTATGCACTGCAATTGAATGTGCCTAGACTTCAGTCATCAGTCTCCACGTTGGCCACTTGATTTACATTGTACCCATCGATGCTTGGAGTGGATTTCTGTTATCCCTGGGGTATTCTGGGGTCTACGCGTTTCCATTAGCTTGCGAAGCCAAAATAGCCTGGCAACACGCGTCACTACGAGAGCAAAAGACATTGATAGTAACGCGTGGCGATCTCGATGGTCCGACCCATCGCTTCAGTATGGATAATGACGTAGCAACATGACAGACTCTATGGGAGGACTGCGAAAGCACGAAGGCCTAACGCGGGCAAGTCGCAGTGTTGAGAGTTGAGTGTTGGTCAAGAGATTACGCGATCCCATATCGCGTCCATCGTTGGCGGACCGGGAGCTAAGCCAGACGAACTTAACGCGTTCAGCAAGTCACGAAGTGGATTGCACCACACAGGCGTGGTATTGCAAGTCTATTGTTCCCCAGACTTTTCCTCAAGTATAGCCCGGCTTTTGTTGCACCCGCGAGGTTCCTTTCTTGTGCGCTTCCGCCAGAGCCGTGGCTACAGAGACGGAGCTTGCTTATTTGTAGCAACTGCAACGGAGACACCCCGCCAAAGAACGAGCACGCTCGTGTTCTAGGTATTGACGCGTACCTACTGTGTAAGGTATGTGCTCCCTGGCTCGGCACCCGCTAATTATTCCTCGTCCCCACTCAGACAGACATACATCGTCCTCAAACCAGTCGCCAGCCGCGTGCAGCACCTGCTCAGGAAACCCCGGTCGTGGTCAGTGTCGCGCAGGCCAATCAACCACTGAATTAGGTGGGCAAGCACTGACCACCCACTTTACCACCACCGAAAGGTTCCTTCCCTCTCCCAGAATCACTCTGTTGTCGCATCAAATCAGTAACGTCGCTAGTGTCTGTTGCGTCCAGCTACAAAAGCCCAGTCCACCCCCCCAATCCTCTTTTTTCATCAACAACTCTTCACTTTCTATCACCCAGCTTCACCCACGGTCGTCCATAACACCTGCACGTCGATACGCTCATCGCCCTGCGCCTTTTCCATTCAATCTCATCAAATCGTCAACATGCCCCCGAAGGCCGCCGACAAGAAGCCCGCCTCCAAGGCCCCTTCCACTGCCTCCAAGGCCCCCGAGAAGAAGGATGCCGGCAAGAAGACCGCTGCCTCTGGTGACAAGAAGAAGCGCACCAAGTCTCGCAAGGAGACCTACTCCTCCTACATCTACAAGGGTGCGTTTTGCTTTTGGCTGAGACGCGTCGGACGTCGATGTCGGGGGTACGCGATGCAACCGGGTCTGCTGACACTTCTTCCAGTCTTGAAGCAGGTTCACCCCGATACTGGTATTTCCAACCGCGCCATGTCCATCCTCAACTCCTTCGTCAACGGTCAGTTCCTCATTCGCAGAATTTCGGGTGCGTCTTCTAAAACAGCCAGATATCTTCGAGCGCGTCGCCTCGGAGGCCTCCAAGCTCGCTGCCTACAACAAGAAGTCTACCATTTCCTCGCGTGAGATCCAGACCTCGTATGCCATCTTCCCCCACTATTTGTCTGTCAAGTCTGACCTTCGGATCAGTGTCCGCCTCATTTTGCCTGGTGAACTGGCCAAGCACGCCGTTTCGGAAGGCACCAAGGCCGTCACCAAGTACTCCTCTTCCACGAAATAAGGATGCTTCTGCTGCTTTTCTTTTCGGATATTGGATTTAACTTGGTATTTGGGTGTCACAAGGCCTGCCAAGACATCAATATCCATGGAGTCTCTTAATGCGTTACGGATGGTTTGCTTTTTTGGGGGCAATGTCTTCACGGTCAAACGGGGTTCGCGGGCTGTACAATACACCTTGAGAATAGGGTTTTTCGGACGAATGAATTCGTACACATGAACACAACAAATGGTGCTCCTTTCTCTCCTATCCGCAACTGACTGGGACAACTTTCGCCCTCTGTACTCTGTAGATCGATGGATGCGAAACCAAGTGACAGCGAGGCGGACTATCAGTGGGTAGCCATTACGATGCACACAACATGCTGCATACAATGGGAGATATCCCGCCTGCCTTACCCCAACCCTGCCTTGCTACGCTTCACCACGTGAGCTACTGGCTGTAAGATACCCTTGTTGTTCAACGCGCCAAGTGCGGTTCCGCTGCTCCATCCCATTTTTTCAAGCATTGCTCTTCCCTTATTCTCCTGCCCAAGCTCTGGGGCTGATCCGCCGACGACCTCGCCGTCTTGGTAGTTGACGCCTGCGTGGCCACCACCGCCTTGGCGGCCCGATTGTCCCTGGATTGCCATCCGTACTACTCTATCATTGCGAGGAAAATGCTTGCGACCGACTCGAAATATAGCCTTCTCGAATGCCTCTTCGGTAAACTTGGCTGTTCTCTGAGTACGATGGAGCATGGGTCGTCGTTGGTCGCCTGCTCCCGTGGACTTTGATTTGATGTAGAACCTGCTGGCCAGCTCATGAACTACCTTTCGACCATGATTGTCCATAGGCGGCAACGTTAATCTGCATCAATGTCAATCTCTTGGTCACACCAATTGTCAACCCGTGGCCAAAGCCGACTCACATGGCGTTTGACCCTAAGAGGAAAGTCCTGAGCTCGTCCGCGATTTGCTGCAATCCCATGCCATCGGGGTATTTGACCCGCAGGTCGTCAGGGTTCGCGTTCCTGCCCAGCAAGCCCTGCGCCCGCAAAGCTTGCCGTTCTCTCTTCCGATCTGCTTTCTTCAGCCGGTCATTTTGGAATGCCGCCTGCATCTTAGTTTCTAGCTCTGAGTCTGGATTTTCAAACTGAGGCATCCTGTGCTTGGCGGCTTTGCCTTTCCTGCGCCTGAGGGCTGGCCGGTTCCAGTCCATGAAGTCAAAATCGTCGACCTCTGCGGCAAGTTTATCAGCCGCGGCACTGAAAGCATCGTATTCGCTATCCTGCT
The DNA here is from genome assembly GCA_000350065.2 of Colletotrichum orbiculare MAFF 240422. NCBI lineage: Eukaryota > Fungi > Ascomycota > Sordariomycetes > Glomerellales > Glomerellaceae > Colletotrichum > Colletotrichum orbiculare. Next base: position 1,115,378 of record AMCV02000019.1, on the reverse strand, counting down.
CGCTAGGCTCAGATTGCTGCGAGTCAGCGGTGGAAGACTCCTTTGGTGACCCAATGTATGACAAAGTCGTCTCGAGAGTGTCTGGTACCGATTTACCGATATTACCTTGAGTCCTGCGATCGGCGTGTTTGCAGATGTGGTTCGTGGTTGCGATGTCTGTCCCCGCCTCGGCGCCGTCGTCGGAGGCAGGGTGTGACTTGCCTCCAGTTTGGAGACTTATGTGGGCGCGATCTCCAACACTCTCGGGCTCGCTCAAAGTGCCACCCAGGTCTCGGTGAGAATATGCAGACGCCGGCGCAGGCCCGGCGTCATAGCCGTGCTCTCTCATGTTTGCGATGTAGTCTTGAATGAGCTCGTCTTCCTCTTGCTGTTTCCCGATTGCAGGATTGTACTGCGAGATTTTTCTGGCGTCGATTCTCTCGTTCGCCGCAGAGGCAGCAGGGTCATCGTAGGTTGCCTTGGCATGTTGCTCCATTACCTGAATCTCTGTACGAATGCCGCCGAGATTGAATGGGCTACTCATATCTCCGGGCACGTTGTTCCGGCCCTTAAATAAGATAACTTCGTCACTGGAGTCTGAAGCAACCGGCGAGGGCGACCGACCATGTCTTGCAAAGCGAACGCTACTGCGGTCAAGCTGCCTGTTGCCAGTGACGTCGAGGAAAAACGGCAGTTGGCCCACTGGGGACGGCGACTCCGTAGCGGGAGGAGACTGCACCGTCGTAGACATGAGTTCTATGGGCCCAGTGTCTGGAGTGGGAGGCGAACCACCAAGGTGGATTTGCGAGTGCGGGGAAGACATTGGTCGGGCGGTATGGGATTCTGTTTTCGATGTAACTTCCAAGGAGGCGGTGGCAGCTTCGGCGACAGCCCTGGCATCTTTCTTGGAGTTGTCACTCGAGGTGTTCTGCGGAACATCCTCTGACTGTTTCGGCGGCTCGGACAGCGGCATAGAAGCGCCGGTGTTTACGAAAGAGACAGGTTTGTATCGTAGTCGAGAGTCACTACTCCAGGCAGACGAGCGATGGGCAGTGCTTCGGGCCTCGTCCTGCAGTGTGAAGGCGGCATCTAGGCAGGTTAATGGACTTTCATGGACCACGCTTGGTTGTATGGTCGTTAACGAACCCGATTGACCTGTGCCTGAACTTGGGCGCGGCGTATTGCGCATCGGCGCGCGAGCCCCGCCTCTCTTCCCCCCGCGACGCATTGCCGGAAAATGGTGCGACGGTCTCCAGACGACGTTGGTAAAATAAATCAATGTGCGTTGTTGGAGAGAAAACGCATAAGGTTACAGTAACCTGTGTTTCGTAAATAGAAGGAGCGCAGAGGCAGTCAGTCTGCTAATATAATAGGAATATGAGAAAGTTTACTTCAAATTAATATATATAAGTAGAAGATAAAGTATTTAATATACTTATCGAAAGCTTATATATTCTTTAATATACAAAAGCTTCGATAGTAATAAGCCTTAGGACTATAAATTAATAGAATAATAATTCTATTTATAACAAAATTATTATAATAAGATTGATATATCTTTATAGTTTTCTTATTTAGGATTTATAAGGTATAACATATTCTTCTTAAAGATAGCTTTGGTTATATTTTTACTTTATAATAGTATTATAATAATATATTAATCAAGAGTTTCTAATAATTATAGTAACTATAATATTGCGAAATAAGATATATTATATAGTAAATATATATAGAGCTAAATATTCTATATCACAAATATAAATATATTTTATATTCTTATGATTTATTCCATATTACTTTCTAATATATATAATTATAATATAACATAGAAACAGAATTCTATATTTATAATATTTGTAATATATTATATATTATATATAATAATATATTCTATATTTACGATGTATATCTCGTAATATAAATATTACTTTCATAGTAGTTAGAAATACTGGATATATTATTAGAAGTATTTATATTAGAATAAAGTATTAATATATATTATATATAAATATTTCTGATAAATCTATTAATTCTAAGTAAGTATTAACATAACAGAGTAAAAGCTGTATATATCATATAACATTACAGTATATGTACTATAATTCTTTAGTTTTATTTGGAGAATACTTCGCTCCTAACTAAAACTTATGTCTTAGTCTACTTTATACTAATAGTTATACTTATAATTACTTTAGATTTTTACATATTATAATACAATATTATTAGTTTAAACATAGTACTGAGGTAGCTAAAGTTATAATAGTAAGTAACTAAGTATTCGACCTATTTATTTAGAGTAATAAGAATAGAAAAGTTATTATACGAATTGATCTTTATAGTATAATATATATATATGTATATATATATAATATAACTTAGATATAGATATTGGAAATAGAAACAAATAGTTATACGCTATTTATATAATTAATTAATTATAACATTTACTAGTTATAAACTGATACTAATTAGTATATTTTATTACTACTAGTATTATTTATTACTATTTAACTATATATTAATAAAGGAGGGTCTAAAGAAATAAGATTATAATACTTCTTAAAGAAATCTCTAGAAATCTATATAGTAAAAATAGATAAATTCAAAGTTATTATATCTATATATTATTCTAAGATACTAATATAACTTCTAGAAACCTATTATTAGTTTCTAATTAGTAAACGTCAATCGATTATATAAATAGTATGTAACTAGTTATCTCTATTTATAATAATTATATCTAAGTTATAATATATATATTTACGCTGTATATTATAAGGATAAAACTATATAATAATCCCTCTAATATTATTAGTTTAAATAAGTAGGTTAACTACTTAGTTACCTATTATTATAGTTTTAGCTATTTTAGTACTATATTTAATCTAATAATAGTAATACTCTTTTATAGCTAAAAGATATTAAATATTAAAATTAGTATAAAATGTAAAAGTAGTATAAAATATAAAAGTAGTATAAAGAGTAAAAATAGTATAAGATTGCCTTTAGTTATATAAATTCTTTTTATTATGCTAAAAACTGTAAAAATACTATAAATAGTATTTCTCGATAAAAATACGCCTTTTATTTAATACTATATTAGGTATTTTAAGTTCCAACTATAGTATACTTCTCTCTCTCTCTATTACCTTCTTCTTATTATTTTATATACCTTCTTTTTACTTTTATTTCTTCTTCTTATTACTATTAATAGTTTTTATAATTTATTCTTCTATTTATACTATTATCTTACTTATGATTATAAATCCTTTAAAAGCTTAGTTACTAGATTACATAGTTATATTATCTATAAGATTATCCTTACTTATAATCTAATAAATCTTAAAGATCTTCTTTTATTTATATAATTATCAAAATACTATAATATTAATTATAAGGTGGTTTTACTTAGTAGTACTTAAGTTAATAAAGTATTTATATAAAGAATAAGAGTTAGTATAAATTATTATTAGTATTATTGGTTATTTTAAATATTTACTTATTTATTTAAAAATAATAGAAATTATATCTTTTATACTAATTCTTATAGTTATAATATAGACTTTAGAGATTAGTATATCTTGTATGCCTTTTTTAATTGATACAAAAGAAGTAGATAATATTACTTTTAAGTTTAAAAGTATTATTACCCTTATTATTTCTTTCTATTTCTAGGTTAATAATAAATTCCAATTAAAATATTTTATTTTTATTTTTAATAAAAGATTTATGAATAAAAATATAGAGCTTTACCTTCTTAATATTAATAGAGATAAATATTAGGCCTTATTCTGAGATATTTATTTACTATATAAGGTACTTATTAAGTTTCTTAATATCTTCCTCTATTAGATCTTAGTATTAAGCTATAATAGAGAAGTTCAAATATACATCTAGTTAGTATATAGAAGTTATATATATTTTTATACTTATTCTTTAATATTTACTAACTTTATTCTATTAAAAGTTTAATTAATAAGTCTAATCTTCCTACTTTAGCTTTTTTAGATAAACATTTTATTATTATTATCTTTAAAAGCTATTATATTTTTATTAAAAGTAAAAGACTTATTATTTATAAGTATTAATTTTAACTTTATCATAAATCCTACTTATTAGAATTCTTCTTTTTTTTATTAAATTTAGGTAAATAGAAACTAAAAATATTATCTATCTATATACTTATAATATTAAAATGGAGATTATTTAGCCTAGGAATTATAAAGTATAAGTTATATAATAAAGTTTCTATCTCTAGTTTATCCTTATAATAATTAGAA
>AMCV02000019.1:1066124-1098923 GCA_000350065.2 Colletotrichum orbiculare MAFF 240422 | reverse complement strand
ATTTAGAAAGTATTATATCTTATTAGTAGATTAAATAAATTATTATTATTTATAATAATAATATTAAGTATATTATTTAAGTAGTAATAGAAGAATAACTAAAGTCTAGTATAAATAATAATAATACTTAAGCTATTATAATAATATCTAAATTAGATATAATTTACTAGAAAGTTAGCTAATCCTACTAATAGTTTATTAATATATATAAATCTCTTAAAATAGAATATTTTAATATCTAACTAGAAAAATTCTAAATTATTAGTATTATTAATTACTTATTATCTAAATTAAGATATATAATTATAAATAGAAGCCTACTAGCTATATATTAGGAATTAAATTATATAGCTAAAAAGGTAGAAATAGTTAAGTAATCCTTAAGTAAGTCTATTTTAATAGAACTTATATTTAGAATACTAAAGTAGAAGAGCTATAGACTATTAGTTATATAGATAGTTATTTTAATTTAGGAGATAAATAGGGAGAATTAGTTTAAAAAACTATTTTTTATAGTTATTTTCTTACTTAAGATTAAATAAGAAGGGATTTTATAGCTTTAAGTAGCTACTCCCTAAGGTTTACTTAAATATTATAATTATAGAAAGATAGGCTATATATTATACTAATATAGTAAGAATACTTATTATATTTATAAAAAGCCTAAGTATACTAAAAAACCTTATTATATTTTAAAAATAAAAATTAATAATATTTATATCCTATAAGATTTAAAGTTTTATTAATATTTTAAGGTTAAAATATTAATCTATATAAAGAGAAGTTAGAAGAAGGGAAAAGTATTTATCAATTTAAAAACTAATAAGAATATCTTAGGCTAGAAAATATTATATAATACTAAACTTATAGAAATTAGTTTAAAATTAAAGATATTAGATTTCTAAAGAAGAATAATATTTAAGTATAGAATATAGACTATAATTATAAAGATTATAGATGATTTTAGTATAATATAGATAAAATCTTATATATTTTAAATAAGTAATACTAATAAATATAATATAATTTTAAAGATCCCTTAAGGAAGAAAAATAAAACTTAATTTAAAATAGAAAACTTTAAGTTAGATTTATCTTTTAGTTATTATTAATTTCAAATTAGTATATAAAGCTAAGGTAATTAATAAAGCTAAAAAATAATCTAAATATATATTAATAATCTTAGTTATATTACTATCAATAGAAGGGGAGTAGTAAGCTACCTAATAATAACTTATAAGAGATCTAAATAAGAAGAAAGTTAATCTTAATTAATTACTACTAGAATATTAAGAATAAGCTTATATTTTTAATATAAAGAAAGCTAGTATTCTTATAGAAGAAAGTATTTATATATATATAATAGAATTAGAAGAAAGTAAGAAGTTTCTATAAAATTTTATCTACTTTTTTATAAAAAAAAAATTAGAGAAATTATATTAATATTTCGCCTTAGTTTTTAAAAAGAGATAGATTAGGATATTAAGGAGTTTTATAGGGATACTAATCTTATTTATCTTAAAAAAAGAAGTAAGTTAAAATTATATATAAACTATAGAAGTCTAAATAATATTACTATTAAGAACTATATATTATTACTACTTATTAGTAAGATTTTAGACTATTTAAGAAGAATTTTATAGTTTATTAAACTAGATCTAAAAATATATATATTACTAGGTTTATATATAACTAGGAGATAAGTAGAAAATAGTATTTTAGATATAATATAAGTATTTTAAGTATTATATAATACTATTTAGTTTAATTAATACTTTAGTAATTTTCTAAATATATATTAATAATACTTTAATAAGTTTTATAGATATTATATATATTATCTATTTAGATAATATCTTAATATTTACTAAAACTAAAGAGGATTATATAGAAGTAATAAAAGAAGTATTAAGCTAGTTATTAATTATAAGGTTTTATATTAATTTAGAAAAGTATGAGTTTTATATATAAATAATTAAGTTCTTAGGTTTTATTATCTTTCTTAAGGGTATTACTATAGAAGAAGAGAGAATAGTAATAATTAAAGAATAATTACTACTTATTAGTATTAGAAAGATCTAGATCTTCTTAAAATTTATAGGATTTTATAGAAGATTTATTTAGAATTATTCTAAAATATATATTAGACTTACTAATTAACTAATTAAGTAGGTAAAAGGGGAAGATATAATAACTTTTAGTATAATTAAGACTTTTAAAGATCTATAGGATAGGTTTACTTAAATATTTATTCTATAATACTTTAATCTAATTTTTCTAATTTATATAAAAATAGAGATTTCTAATTTTACTATAAGAATAATAATTATCTAATTAAAAGAAAGATAGTAGTAACTACTAGTTTACTTTTTATAGAAGTTAAGGGGAGTAGAATTAAAATATAGTATACTAGAAGCTAAATTATTAACTATTTATAAGGTAATACTTATATAGAAGTATTACTTTTTATACTTATAATATAAAATTATTTTATAACTAATTATTTAAATTATTAGTATTTAGTAATAAAACTCTAACTTAATAGCTATCAAATAAGATTCTTTTAAGATCTATTATTATTTAATTATATTATTAACTATTAGGTAGAAAAATAAAACTTAATAGATAGTTTATTAAGATAATTAGATTATTAATTTATAAAGAGAGAAACCTAAAGAATTAGAAATACTTTTTTAGAAGACTTCTTAAGCTAGTTTTTAAATAGGATAGTAATAATATCCCTCTAGGGTTAAAACTTAATAGTAAATTTAAAAGATATTATTCTAGGGAAATTAGAAGGGATATTAAAAGAAGAAATTTAATAAATATAGAAAGAGACTACTATTAGAAGAAAAGAAAGGTTATACTAGAAAGATAGTAATTAGTCTATTAATAAAGAAAGAAGAATAAGGTTTTAAAATAAACTAGTTATTTTAAATAGATATTAATTTTAAGTTGACTTATTAATAATTTTTTATAATAAATTTTTAGGGAGGTATTTAAATATTATTAAGTTATTTAAGAAGTTAGAATAAATATATTAATAGAAGTCTATAAGAAAGAATATTATAGAATATATATTAAGATATATAATATATTAGTATTTAAAATTTTAATACTACTTCTTATATAATAAATTAGTATTTCTATTAGTACTTACTAGTTTATAGCAATATATTAATATAGATTTTATTATTAAATTACTTAAGTCGATTAGATGTTTAGGGAAAAGTTATAATAATATATTAGTAATAATTAATTAATTTATAAAGTATATATTCTACTTATTAATAAAAGAGTCCCTAATAGTAGATAAATTAGTAGCCTTCTTAATAAATAACGTCTTCTATAAGTATAGAGTTTTGTAAATTATTGAATCTAATAGAAATTTACTATTTATTAGTAGATTTTAGGTTTTTATTATTTACCTACTAATTATTAAGAGGAAACTAAATATAGTATACTATTTACAAACTAATAAGTAAATAGAATAGTAAAATTAGAATATAGAATACTTCTTAAAAGTAATAATTAATTTTAACTAAAATAATTAAGCTAAGTAATTATTTATAGCTAAATTTATTTATAATATTTCAGTCTATAGTATTACTAGGGTTATATTAATAGATATTTTAATAAGTTACTTACTAAGAGGATTTTATAATAACTCTCTAGAAAGTATTAAATTTAAAATAGTCCTTATAATAGAAGAAAAAGTAAGATATTTCTAATTATATTAATAGTAGTTAAAAGTCCTATTAGAAAAAGTAAATAAAAGATATACTAAGTAGTATAATAAGAAAAAAAGGTAGTTAAACTTTAAAATTAGTAATTATATATTACTATTTATTAAGAATATCTAATAAAAGTAATTAACTAAAAAACTATTTAATAAATATTTAGAATTATTTAGAGTAATATAAATAGTTAATAAGGGTTAAATATTTAAACTTAATTTAAATAAGAAGTATAAGATTTATAATATTTTTTCTTTATTATAATTAGAGAAATATAGAAGTAATTTACTAGTATTTTAAGTAGTTCTTATTAAAAACTTAGGAGATAATATATATAAAGTTAATTATATAATAGATTATAAAAGATTATAAAGAAATTATTAGTATTTAGTTAAGTAGAAAAAATATAAGGTAGAGGAAAGTTTATAGGAATCTTAATAGAATATATTATTAAAATTAAGATTAGAATATAAAGAAGGTTTCTTAAGGATTATTAATAAGTTATAAGGAGAGTAGTATATTTAAGTTATTAGTAAAATAAAACTAGGAAGTTTATATTAACCTAAAAGCTAAAGAAAAAATATAATAAGGTTTAAGAATAGTAATTAATTTCTAAAAAGAGAAAATATATAGAATATTAGGAGGGGAATAAAAAAGTATTAGATTATTTAGTATTATTATTATTACTTTCTTTACTATTATTATTTCTATTTCTACTACTTTCTTTATTATTATTATTATTATTATTAGGCTATTTAGGAGTTTTAGAAATTAGAGAATATAAATTAAGAATATTAATATATTAAAAAAATAATATTAATAAGTAGGGGGTTACTAGGGGGGTACTAAAGGGATAGAAAGATATTTATAATATAAGAATAAGTTAAAAATTACTCTAGAAAAATAATCTAGAAACTTATAAAAGTAGTAATCTATATTTTAATAATATAAGTTTATACTTCTTAAGCTTACTAGAAGGTAGTAGTAGTTTTTATATTTCTCTTTAAAAAGTAGTTATATTATAAAGTAGTAGTAATTATAACTTTAGTAATTATAAACTAGTATTTATAAGCTAGCTATTTTACTTCTTTATTTTTAGTTTTATATTTAGTATTAGACTTATTAATATAAGAAGTTTTAACTTAGGAAGCTTTATAAATAGTAACTTAAATTTTCTTAAAATCTTCTTATACTAATAATTAGTAGGGGAATACTAGGGGATAATAATATAAGTTTCCTATTTTAGTATTATAAGTAGCTATAAAAAAGTTAACTTTAGATAAAAAATTATTAAAAAAATAGTATAAGATAAAAGTTATAAGGGTAGTAATGTGAATAGCCTAAAGAAATATTAGAATATATTTTATAGTTATAGGAGTAGCTTATAAGAAGAAGGATAGAGGTATATTAGAATATACTCCTTATTATATATAGTAGTATAATAAGAATACTTATTATTAATATTTAAAATAATTAGTAGAAATAAGAAAAAAGAAAGTAGTAGAAATATATTAGTAGTTTTATAATAAAAAGGGGGAATAAAAGAGTAGTTAGTTAGTTTCTAAATAGTTATAAAATAGAAATAGTAATAGTAGGAGACTTAGTATATAAAGTTATTATTATTATTATTATTATTAATTAGAAAGATATAGGGGCTATATAATAATTTAGTAACTCCCTTCTTTAAAATAGTAGCTTTTTTTAAATAGGAATAAGAGTAAAGAGAAGAAGTATTAGAAGAATAGGGGTAGGAGTAGTAGGGATAGTAAGAATAGTAGGGGTAGATATTATAGTTATTATTATTATTATTTTTAATAATCTAGAAATAAAATTATTAATAAAGGAGAAAATAAGGGTAATTTATAAGTAAGATTGAAAATTTAAATAATAAAAAAGGTTTTTTTTTAATTAAAAATAGTTAAAAGTTTCTTTAGGGTAGAAAATAGTGAGATTAATAATAAAGAAGTTACTTATAAGTTATTAGGAGGGGATAATAAAAGTAGTAAAGAGAATAATATTAGTTTCTAAAGTTAGAAGAATTATAAAATATATACTACTTTAGTCTAATTAGTAAAAATAGTATTCTATAGTAAGTTTTATATAGTTTTTATAAGAATTAAGATATTATAATTATAGTAGATATAAAGTCCTTATAATTAGGAGTAAGGAAGAAGTCTTTCTAATATTTCTATAATTAAAGAAGACTAATTATTCTATATAGGGGCTTTAGGTTAATTAGAATATAGTTATAATTAGAATATATCTTAAGAATTTAATATTAATTAGGATTTAATATTAAGAGGCTAAAATATAGAGCTTAGAATAAATACCTAGGTTTTAATTAAAAAAAAGTGTTAAAAGGAGAGTAGAGTATTACTACTTTATATTAATATTTTAGTAGTTAAATTTTAAAGATAGGATTTCTAAGAGGGGAAATTATATTAAGCTATTATAGAGAAAAGGGGTATTAGGGGGCTATTAGAATTCCTATATATTAGTCTTAGTTATTAGAATAATAGATATTCTAGTGATATAAGGTTTAAATATGAATGTAGAGCTATAGTTAAATAAGGGGGAAGGTAAGTTTGAATAGTTATATAGCGTAGTGTATGCTTATTAAGAGATCCTATTACTTGGTATGAACCCAGCCTGATAGTACTATACTAATACTTTTATTATAATAATCTTATTAATACTATATATACTAAAGCCTGAACTATTACTACTATTATATTAATACCCCTTTAATATACTTTTCTTAGGATAGCTTTATTATAGCTTCTTATAGTAGTTTTATTAATACTATATAATTAAAGTTATTACTTCTACTATACTAATATTATATTAATATTTCTTATAATAACTTTATTAGTATTATATATATCGAAATCTCTATACTATCATACTAATATAATACTAATACTTCTCTAGTATACTTCTCTTAGGATACTTTTACTATAGCTTTATATAGTAGCCTTATAGATACTATATATATCGAAATTATTACTTCTACTAAACTAGTACCCTTCTAATATATTTCTCTTATGATAGCCTTGCCCTAGCTTTATGTAGTAGCCTTATTAATACTATATATATCGAAATTATCACTTTTACTATACTAGTATTCTTCTAATATACCTCTCTTATAATAACCTTACTTTAGCCTTATATAGTAGCCTTATTAATACTATATATATCGAAATCTCTATATTATTATATTAATACCTTTCTAGTTATCTCTTATAATAATCTTAATAAGTAGCCTCTTATAATAGTTTTATTACTATAATTATATATCGAAATTTCCGCACTACTATACTAGTACTATATTAATATCTCTCTCGGGATAACTTCATTAATACTATATAAGCTAAAGCCTAAACCTACTACTACTATAATACTAGTACCCCTTATATAACGTATTAGTTAGAACCCCTAAGGATAGATAGAGATTAAAATATATTAGGAGTATATACTAATATCTAAGTAATAGATCTATATAGGGGTAAATATAAGTATAAGGTTATTAATATATTCAAATCTAACTCTTTAAACTAGGATCCTAGCTATTATAGCCTAAATACCCCTTTTTATATATAACTAAGTAGTAGTCTAACTAGGGGCTACTAGTGCGCCTTAATATATATATCTCTCTCTAATTTATATTAAGCTTATTATATTTATTATTATATTTCTTAGCTTAACGAGTTAGTAGAAATCTAACTTATTAATTTGTTATATAATAGATATAAATATCATTAAATTAATAAGTTATTATAAATTCGCCTTTTCTTCCTATTTTTACTATATAGGTTTCTAGAAGTTATATTAATATCTCAAAGTAGTATATAATCTTAATAATCTTAAGTTTATCTATTTTTACTATATAGACTTCTAGAGATTTCCTTAATAAGTATTATAGTCTTATCTTATCAGATTATTTCTTATTAATCTATAATTAAGTAGTACTAAATAGTATTAATAGTAGTAAATATTACTAATTAGTATTAGTTTATAAATAGTGAATATTATAATTAATTGAATATATAAATAGTATATAACTAGTGATTTCTATTTATAATAATTATATCTAGGTTATNAATATATATATATATATATATATATATAAGGATAAATCTATATAATAATCCTTCTAATCTTATTAGCCTAAGTAAATAGGTTGACTACTTAGTTACTTATTATTATAGTTTTAGCTACCTTAGTACTATATTTAACCTGATACCTATATAATAAAAACAAGAAAAATAAGTAAACTTATAATAACTTATTAACTTAATATTATTTATTTTATTATATAATTAACTAATAGTTAAGATTTCTATTAACTTATTAAAATAAAAGTATAATAATAAGTATAATAAAATTCATATAAATAAGGGAAAAGAATCTATAATAAGCTATTATCCCTTATTACTATCTCCTAATATCTTATATATATTTAAAAAGTAGAGAGATAATAAGAAATTAACTTCGTAACTATAATACTATAATAAACCTTCTCCTAATAATAATAACTTAAAGACTAAAAGCTATCTAACCTTTATAATTTAGGCTATAGTATTTAAGTTAGCATAAAATTCTATATCAATAAGAAGAAGGGATTTTTTAAAAAAAGTCTTATTTTATTTAATAAAAAGATCCTAAGAAGTAATATAGAAAAGCTAGTAATATAAAATAATAATAAATACCTATATAATATTTCCCCTCTGTATAATATATATCTATAGTAGGTATTCTATAGAAATATCTAGAAAACTAGTAAGCTTATAAGATTATAAAAAGTAATACTAAAGCTAAAAGTATTATAAAACTATTATCTACAACTCATATTTCTAAATATTCTCTAAGTATCTACTTATATACTAATAATACAAAATATTAATAGATATTACTCGCTAAATTATAAGAGAAATACTAGATAGATATCTAGATATATAGCTATCTAACTAAATATAGCTAGCTAGCCAAACTATACTATTCTTTTTATATATTATTAAGTATAATAATTAGACTAAGGCTACTTTAAGAGAGTTTTAAGATTTTAGATTAAATAATATATATAGAATTCTACTAGAAAAAGACTTCTACTTAGTAGTTATAATTTATCTAATAAATATATATATTTCTCAAACTATAGTCTTTAAAGAAATATTAATAATTAAAATATAATAAAGCTATATTAACTATATATACTTTCCTAACTTATTATTCTAGACTATATCTTCTTCTTTAGATTTTATTAATTCTCTGAGAAAAATACAGACTAATTAGAATATAATAACTTCTATTAGTAAATATAAAAGAATATTTTAATAAATTAGAATAAGAGAAAGGCTCGCTTCCTATTATAACTATTAATAGACATATTACCTCCTGAAGTATAGCTTCAGCCTTCTTGCCTTCCTACTAACTGCTATAACTAGTCCCTAGTTAATCTAAGGCTAAACTTCTTATAGTTATAACTCGTATATTTACTATATATCAACTTTTTCGTAGATAATAAATAACTAATAACTCTTCCTACAATAACTTTACGCCTTTACGCCTTTATGTTTTTATACCTTTATACTTTTATACTTTTACGCCTTTATAGCTATATATAATTTAAATATCTTAAGATATTTAACTATTACTAACTATAAGTACTCTATTTAAATATTTATTATAATTTTAATATCTATAACCTTAATATTCTTATTATAACCTAAGTCTTACCTACTTCTAAGATAAGACTTTATACTATTAATATAAAAGTTCTCTACTATTAATATAAGTTAACTTATTATCTCTATATAAATAGAGTAAGATTTAGCTTATTCCTAATTATAAATATACTTATTATATTAATTAAATATACTTAATATATAAATAATACTTATATAAATATAAATACTCCTAATATGATTAGATAACTTTTAAAACTTCTATAATTCTATTATTATAATATTCTAAAGTATCTAATAAATAATATTATAATAATATGTTAATATTAAAGTATTATCTAATTAATACTTAGGCTTTATTATTATTAGCTTAATATAGTAAATTATAAATTAACTAGATAATATTATTTTAAATATCTGTAGGCTACTTATTAATTATAATACTTAGGATAAATTTATTAGAACTCATTCTAATAAAATAATAAATTTAATTATAATAATTATAGCTAGATACTTCTATATTTATTATATAGGACTTTTTTTATAAGTAGCTATATAGATTTTGAGGAGATTTTAATTCTATTATAAAAGTATAAATATAGAAGTATAATAGATTATAAAATATTTAGTTTTTATAGGTATTCTATTTTATCCTATTTTTAAGAAGTTTAGAAAGGTTTTTAACTTTATAACCTTAATAGTTACTTTGAGTTATATATATTAAGCCCTAATTTTAATAAAGCTCTTTCTAATTATTACTATGAAGTCTTATATTAGTATAGGGTTAAATATTAAAATTAGGGGTATAACTACTTATAATAATAAGTAATTTTATTACTATTTTAATTAGTTATAAGCTCGTATTAATATGAATACTATTATGAAGTAAAATTAATAGTTAAATTTATATATAGTATTAGGGCGCGTTAGTAGCCTCTAGTTAGACTACTACTTAGTTATTTATAAGAGGGGTATTTAGGCTATAATAGCTAGGATCCTAGTTAGAAGAATTAGATTCAAATATATCAATAACCTTATATTTATATTTGCCCTATATATATATATCTATTACTTAGTTACTAAATCTATTTTTCATATATTTGAATTTCTGTTTATCCTTAGGGGTTCTAGCTAGTAGATTATATAGAGGGTGTTAATATTATATAAGTAATAATTTCAATATAAGTAATACCTACCTAGCTATAGTAATAAGGTTGCTATAAGAGATTACTCTAGAAGCTACTAATATTAAAGTTATTAAGAGACTAAAAGCTTATAAGAGGGGTATTAATATATATATAGATATAGAGATTTTAATATATATAGTATTAGTAAGGCTACTATATACAGTTATAAATAGTACTAATATAGTAGATAATAAGATTTCAGATATAGAGTAATAATAAAACTACTATATAAGGCTATAGTAAGGTTATCTCAAGAGAAGAACATAAGAGAGGTTAGTATAGTACTAGTATAGTAGAAGTAATAATTTTAATATATATAGTATCTATAAGGCTATTACATAAAATTATAATAAAGCTATCCTAAGAGAAGTATATAAGAAATAACTAGAGGGGTATTAATATATCTATATAAGTATCTAGCTATAGAGACTTCGATATCTATACTTATAAGGTTATTATAAGAGGCTGTAGTATTAATACTACTATAAGAGGGGAATACTAGAGGAGTATTAATATAGTATTAAAATAGTAGATAATAGAGTTCGATATATATAATACTTATATACTATTAATAAGGTTATTATAAGAGAGTATTAAAGCTATTAAGAAATAGGAGATAACTAGAGAGGTAATAGTATATATATATAAGTATATAGAAATAGAGATTTTAATATATATAGTATTAATAAGGTTATTATAAGTAGTTAGTAATAAGAGGCTCTTACTAGAAGCTATTATAAAAAGCTACTACTAAAGGCTGTTAATATTAGGATTATTAAGAGAATAAGAGTTAACTAAAGGGGTATTACTATATATATATAAGTATAGGGGTACTAGGTAAGTAGATATTTCGAGGTTTTTAAAGTAGCTACTTTAGGATAACTATTTTAAGTAGTATAAAGGTATTAAGGAGTGTATATTATATAACTATATATAGTTATAAATACTAGGGGTATTAGGGGTATATTATATAACTCTATATAGTTATAAATATAAGAAGTATTAAAAAGATACTTATAGCGATATAAATAAGTATTATACTATAAATATAGTATATAATATATCTTTATAGTTAGGGGTGAGGAAGAAGCCTTTTTAATACCCCTATAGCTAAGGTAGCTAGGGGGTAATTACAATATAACTATAATTAGAATATATCTAGAAGGTTAATATTAGCTAGGTATTAGTATTAAGAGGCTAGTTATAGAGTTTAGAAGAGATTCTTAGGTCCTAATTAAAGAAGGAATACTAGAGAACTACTACTATTAGTATTTTATAGTTAGTTATAAGTTTTAAAGTTATAAGGGCTTTAAAGTTATAAAGGCTTAAGAGATAGTATAATGAGAATTTAGTAGAGTAGGCGTAGAATTACTTTAAGAATTAAGGTTATAAAAGTATAGCTTTCTAGGGGAAAGATAATAGCTACTAGGAAGCTATAAAGCTATAATATTATAGATAAATACTATATTATTTATAGTACAATAGCTAAACTAGCTATATAGTAGCTAATATTACGAATAATCTATAGAGAAACTATAGACTTTATAATTTTTAGTATAATGATTATTGGAAGGATAGTAGTAATAATAATAGTATAGTTTTAAATTTTATAAAGAGATTATTAAAAGAATAGTAATAATAGTAATAGTATAGTTTTAAACTTAATAAAAAGATTACTAGTAGAATAGTAATAATGGTGATAGTATATAGTATAACTTTAAGCTTTATAAAGAGATTATTAAAAGAATAGTAGTATGATTATAGTAATAATATTGATAAGTAGTATATAAGAAGTAAGTAGTGTATAAGAAGTTATAGTAATAAGTAGCTAGTAGTATATAAGAAACTATAATAATAAGGAATTAGGAGTTTATAAAGAATTAGTAGTTTATTAAGGGTTAGTAGTATATATAAAGTTTTAGTAATAAGAAGTTATAATAACTAGAGTATAGTTTTAAAAGAGAGGGGGATTATTAGAGGAGTAATAGTATAACTATTATAGTAGTATTAATAGTAGTATATAAGAGGTTTTTATAATGAGAGGTTAGTAGTATATAAAAGATAAATAGTATATAAGAGGTTTTAGTAATAAGAAGCTAGTAGTATATAAAAGATAAGTGGTATATAAGAGGTTTTAGTAATAAGGGACTAGCGATATATATTATATATAATTAAAAGGTAAAATCTAATATATTTTATATATAACTAAATGTAACTATATATACTACGCGAGGCTTTATTTTAAGTAGTTTAAGTAAGGTAAGACCTATAGAAATAGTATTAATACCTAAGGTTTAACTAATATAAATTCTACCTCTTAAATATATTTTTCCTAATATATCCTTTTAGCCTTAAGGGTTCTACTTATAAGCTAGCCTTTTTAAATAATATTAATTAAACTTTCTGTTTATATCTTATAAGAAGCTTTTTTTATTATTCTATTATTCTTATTAAACCTCTATTTTTATAATAAGAAGAATAATACTATTTATAGACTATTTAGATACTTTTTATTAATTAGAAAGTATTTCTAATACTCCTAAGCTTTTTGTTTAACCTTATTACTATTATAATTTAAGATTTATAGATTCTAATTAATTATTAAAAGTCTTATTAGAATCTTTAAATCTTAAAAACTTTTTTCAAAATTCCTCTTCTTATTATAATTTTAAAAAGTTTAATTAATTTATTATATTAATCTAAATAATAAAAATACTAAGTTAGTAGCTCTAGAGACACTTCATAAAGCTATTAGCTATAAGGTCCCTAAAAAGTATATATTTAATCTTAAAGTATCCCTATAAGGCTTCTTATTATAACTAACTATTATAAATATCCATATATTATAGCTTAGAAGGAGCTAATAGCTCGCTTTCTATTGTAACTATTAGTAGATATATTACCCCCTAAAGTATAACTTCAGCCTTCCTACCCCCCCTACTAACTACTATAGCTAGCCTCTAATTAATCTGGGGCTAAACTTCTTATAGCTATAGTTAATATACCCGCCTTATATTAACTTTTTTACAAATAATAAATAACTAATAACTCTTTTTATAATAACCTTATACCTTTATACTTTTATAGCTATTAATATATAATTTAAATATCTTAAGATATTTCATTACTACTAACTATAAGTATTTTATTTAAATATTTATTATAACTTTAATGTCTATAACCTTAATATCCCTATTATAAACTAAACCTTACTTATTCTTAAGATAAGACTTTATATTACTAATATAAAAGTTCTCTACTACTAATATAAACTAATTTATAATCTCCATATAAATATAATAGGATTTAGCTTACTTTTACTAGTAAATAATCTTAATATCTTAATTGAATATAGCTAATATATAAGTAATACTTATATAGATATAAATACTTCTAATATATTTAGATAACTTTCAAAACTTCTATAATTATATCATTATAATACTCTAAAGTATCTAATAACTAGTATTATAATAAAATATTAATACCAGAATATTATTTAATCGACACCTAGTTTCTAATATTATTAGCTTAGTATAGTAACTTATAAGATAGTTAGATAATTTTCTCTTAAATATCTAGAAGCTACCTATTAATTATAGTATTCAGAATAATTTTATTAAAACCTAGTTTAATATACTAATAGCTTTAGTTATAATAGTTATAGCTAGATATCTCTATCTATTCTATAGTATTCTTTTTATTAGTAGCTATATAGATATTAAAGAGACTTCAGTTCTATTATGAAAATATAATATACTATTATTCTAGCTACTAAGTTATACTAAGAATAATATATAAAAGAATAATAGAATATAGAATACCTAGCTTTTATAAGTATTCTATTTTATTATTCTTAACCTTATAACCTTAGTAGTTACTTTTAACTATATATATTAAACCTTAGCCTTAATAAGGCTCTTTCTATATAGATTATTATCATAAGGTCTTCTACTACTATAGGGTTAAATATTAGAATTAGGGGTATAATTATCTATAATAATAGGTAATTCTATTACTATTTTAACTAGTTATAAGCTAGTATTAGTATAAATACTATTATTAGGCAAAATTCATAGTTAAATCTATAGATAGGGTGTAGAGTTTAGATACTATTCTAAGTATAGAGCAAAAGTAATCAAATATATTATAGCTTTATATATAATTATATTATTTTAATAGTTATAAAGTATATTATTTACTAGTTATTATATAAGATTTAAATAGTAGGATAAGGCTTATATATCTTATTTCTACTAAATATATTTATTATAAGGTTTATTTAGAATATAGTAATAAAGTAGCTAGTAAAAATAACCTCTTAAGTAACTTGAGAAAGTATTAAAAGTTCTACTTTAATTATTAAAATAATAATAATATCTTATTTATTAATTTATTATATTATTAGGCTTCTTAAGAGATATATAGTATATATTTAAGAGCTTTTTCAATTACTACTATTATTTATAAAACTAATATCTATAGTAATAATAAGGTTATTAGATAGATTGCTAGCCTTATAGTTAAATTAAGGTAGAAGCTCTTTAAAGATCTTATTAAAGTATTATATCATTTATTTAGCTTCTATATAGTAATTATCTAAGGGGCTTTAATTAAAGTATAATAATTAGCTTATTATATAAATAATATCTAATCTTACTATAACTATAGTATAATTAATAGAACTAATATATTATTAATAGCACTTAATTTCTATATAAAAAACTTAATTATAATATAATAGGAGCTTTTTAGTTTTTAGAGGGATTTCAAAATATTTAATATATAGGATATATTTCATAAGGTATTTAAGGAGTTTTTTAATATATATTCCTTATAAGAATTATAGCTATTATACTACTTAATTCTAAATAACCTTAATATTAAGGAAGTATTATAAGTTTTTACTTCCCTTAAGATAATACTTCTATTAAAGATCTACTAATAACATAAGTACTTTAGATATATCTTTTAAGGGGAAAGAAAGTATATAGTTATTAATATAAAAGAAGAAGATAATATACTTATTAAGTTAGTAATATAGTTCTCTTATAATAAGTTTAAAGCTAAAGTACTTAATAGCTACTTCTAAATAATATTACTATAAGAGAAGAAACTTCTAAAAACTATATAATACTTTATTAACATAATAAATCTTACTTAATATTTGGTAATCTAATAGTATTTCTATATAAATAACCTTATTAAATACTATATATATAAAAGTATTGATTATATCATATTAGAATGACTTAAAATTAAAGTAATTAGTAGTTATTATAAGGATTTAAAATAATATACTTGTTAGAGTAGTTATATAGGTCTCATAAGTATCCTATAGCTATTAATCTCTATAGATAACTAGTTAAACCTTGATTTTCAAGAGGTATTTATACTTATTAAGCTTATAGGTATAAACTTAATAATACCCTAATACTTTTAAATCCCTTATAAAAATTCCTACTAATCTTACTTTAAAAGTATAATTTAATATAACACCTAAAATAAACCTATTTAACTTTTCTTATAACTTTAATATATTTAGTTATTAAGTATTATTAAGTAAGGTATAGATAATAATAATAATTTCTACTATGAAACTTCTAAAATAAGAGTTTCTATTCTTCTATATCTTAAATATTCTCTAATATCTAATTCACCCTATAGCTAAAACTTATTATTATAAGTTACAATATTTTTATATCTTAGAATCCCTAAGAGAACTGAACTCTTAAGATTCCTCCTAATTAATAATTTATATGATTTTATAGTTATAAATAGGAGTATCTTAAAGTTTTTTCAATATAACTAAAAAGTACTAATTGAAATAAAACGTGAAATAAAGATCTCCTAGCTACTCTAATATAATACTTTATCTATCCTTTATATTTAACCCTTTCTAAGAATATTTAAACTCCTTACCCCCTTATAATCTTATCTATATAAATAAGATTATAGAAGAATATAATAGGTAATTATCGAAGGGTTATTAATACGAACTTTATAGTTTTAAATAATACTTTATAAGGCTTTAGAATAACTATTACATAGATATAAAACCTCAAATTATTATAATTACCTCTTATTTTAATATAAACTACCTTATTAGGTTTTCTATTAGAATTTAAATAAGTAATTAAGTTAATCTTAAGTAGTTCTATTATAATTATTTATTCTTATAACTAATAAAACGCTTTATTAGAATTAGACTATTCAAAGTTATCTTATAAAGAAGTTAAATCCCTATAAAAAAGGGGTTTTATTAAAAGAAATATTATAAATCATCATAACTTTATTTCAAATTAAGCTTTATATTTAATATCAATTAATTACAATATAACTAACTAAAAAGCTAGTAAAAATATACTTCTTAAAATATATTAAATAGTTATACTTAAGTTTTATATTTATATTAAGAATAAAGTATTTATAACCATAAGTATAGGGGTAAGCTAGATCTAACTTAATAATATCATCCTTTTAAGTAACTTTATAAAGCTTTTAGTATAGTATTTACTAGCTTAAGAGGTATATTTGATTATAAAGAAATACTACTACCTATAGGATTTTAAATCAGAGTTTATAAAGTAGTTTATTCTTATACCTTATAGCTCTTATATATACCTTAATAATTACTCTAATATACTTAATACTTCTATTTTAACTCTAGATATATAAAGTTAATAGCTTAAGGTATATACTTTAAGAGGTTAGATTATATTTCAGATTCTTATATTTAAAAACCTTATTATTATACTTAAAAACCTAAATATTAATATTATATTAATATTTAAGGAATATAATAAAACCTCTGAATACTCTTATAATAATAGCTTTAATATAATTAATAACATAAAAGTCCAAAGAGTAATTAATAGCTCTTTCTATAAATATTAAAACTAAAATATAGCTATTATAGTCTTAATAATAAAAGTAAAAGTTAAAAGTAATATATTCTCTAGAAGTAATATATAAGGTATTTTTATATTCTATATAGTAAATCTTATGTTTTATCTTATTAATACTATAAATCTTATATACCTTTTAAGTAGACTAATACTTATTATACTTTAAATAGTTATTAGTAATTTAAATACCTTATATAATTAAGATAAAATAATTAAGAAGCTTTATATTAGAATACTTTAGCTATTAATATTAGAACTGTTGACTAATTTTTAGAAGTCTTCAAATAATATTTATAATATATGACTAGTAGTAGTAATATCTAAGAGAAAACTTATATTATACTAATTATACTACTAAAATAGTTAATCTCTCACAAAACATATAGTATTTAAGAATTTACTAGTTATATTAATTATTAATAACTATATTTTAGAATGTTTACTCCTCTATAGTTAAAATAGATAATTTAGCTTAGTATTTTATTAATAGTCTTATTCTTATAATTAGTAAAAGGAAATAAGATTCGTAATTAGAATAGTGTAGAAAGTGATATTATATAAATATAATTTAACCTTTTTACTTTTATTAACTATAATAAAAATCGTAATATCTCTATAGTTTTTAATAGGTATAGACTTTATATTAGACTAAATATAATCTCCTAGAAGAACTCTTTAAAGAATTATAAAACACTTTATATTCTAAACATATATAAATTAAAATATTTACATTAAGAATAAAAAGGTCTTGGAGAAAGTACTACTAAGGTCTCTCTTTATAATATACTTATTATATAGTATTATAACTACTTTAGTTAGAAGGCTAATTATATAACTACTATTATTTAAAAGTCTGAACTTTCTTTAAAAAGTCTAGATCTAAAATTAATAATTATTTAATTCTCTCTTTAGTTAAAATATTTAATACTTAGCTTTTATAAATTAACTAAGAGTATATATAGTCATAATATACTAAAGTATAATTTAATTTATACTTCAAAAAGTATAAAGATCTATCTAAACCTTACAAATATCTCTTATTACTTCAAGTAGTTAAAATAGTAACTAGAATTTCTACTATAATATTAAAAGTATTATAATTAATCTTATTATATAAGAAAGCCTTAAAGAAATACTTATTAGGGCATACTAATAGCCCCTAGCTAAGCTACTACTTAGTTATTTATAAGAGGGGTATTTAAGCTATAATAACTAAGATTCTAGTTTAAGGAGTTAGATTTAAATATATTAATAATTCTATATTTATATTAAGGCTCCCCATATAGATTTATTACTTAGTTACTAAATCTATTTCTAATATATTTGAATCTCGATTTATCCTTAGGGGCTCTAACTAATAGGTTATATAGTGGGTATTAATATAGTAGTATAGAGATTTTGATATATATAATATAATAAGGCTATTACTAGAGGCTATAGTAAGGCTATTAAAAGAGAGATACTTATTATAGAAGGATATTAGTATACTATTAGTATAGTAGAAGTAAAGATTTTAATATATATAGTATTAATAATATTATTATGAGAGAGATATTAGTGCGCTACTAGTATAGTAGATAACAAGATTTTAATATATATAGTATTAGTAAAACTACTATATAAGACTATAGGGATATCTATATAGCTATAGTAATGAGGTTACTATAAGTAGTTATTATTATAAGAGGCTATTTCTTAATAATAAAGTTATTATAAGAAGTATTAGTATAATAGTAGTAATAGTTTAGGCTTTAGCCTATATAGTATTAATAAAGTTATTATAAGGGAGATTTCAATATTATAGTATTAAAGTTATTATGACAAGTATACTTAAGGAATATTAATGTGGTATAAATATAATATTAATATAGTAGTATAGAGATTTTAATATATATAGTATTAATAAGGATATTATAAGAGAGGTATTAGTATAGTAGAAGTGATAATTTTGATTTAAGCGATACTTATATAACTATAGCGATAAGGCTACTATAAGAAGCTATAGTAAGGCTATCATAAGAGAGGTATATTAAAAAAGCATATATATAGTAATAGTGTAGTAGATAATAGAGATTTCGATATTTGACGCCTATAAGGTTATTATAAGAAGCTACTTACTTATTAAGGCTATTGAAAGATAATAGATAAACTAAAGGATATTAGTATATATATATGAATATTTAGATATAGAGATTTTAGTATATATAATTTCTGTGAGGTTATAGTAATAAGGCTAATAGAAGGATATTAGGTAAGTCGAAATTTTTAAGGTTTTTGAGGTAGTTACTTTAGGGTATTTATTTTAAAAGTAGTATAAGAGTTTATATTATATAGTTATATCTAGTTAAATATAAGGGGTATTAGGAGGATACTTTTAGTAATATAGAGAGTAAGTAGTATATTATAGATATAGTAGATAATATATTTCTATAGTTAGAAGTAAGGAAGAAGCTTTTTTAGTATTTTTATACTTAAAGTAGCTAAGGGGTAATTGAAATATAATTATAATTAGAGTATATTTAGGAGGCTAATATTAGCTAGGATTATTAGTATTAAGAGGCTAGATATAGAGCCTGGGAGGGATTTCTAGGTCTTAATTAAAGAAGGGGTATTAGAAAGTTACTATTTTTAGTATCTTATAGTTAGCTATAAGAGCTTTGAGACTAAGAAGGCTTTAAGGCTAGGAGGGCTTTAAAGCTAGGAGGGCTATAAGAACTTTAAAGCTATAAGAGCTATAAGGTTATAAGGGTTTTAAAGCTATAAAGGCTTAATAAATAGTAGCTAGGACTTAGTAGAAAGGTAGTAGATTTAAAGCTATGAGAAATTCAGAGCTATAAGGATATAACTTCCTAAAAGAAGAGATAATAGCTACTAGGAGGCTATAAAGCTATATATTATAGATATAAATATTATATTATTTATAGTATAATAGTTGAGGTAGCTATATAGTAGTTAATACTACTAATAATCTATAGAGAAATTATAGATTTTTTAATTTTTAGTATAAGGATTATTAGAAGAGTATTAAAAAGTAATAAGAAGCTAGTAATATATAAAGTGTTTTAGTAATAAGAGGTTATAGTATAGTTTTAGATAAGAGGGGAATTATTAGAAGAGTACTAGTAATAGTAATAATATATAATATAGTTTTTAGCTTTATAAGGAGATTACTATTAGGGATAATATAGTAACTAAGTAATAGATCTATATAAGGGGTCTTAATATAAGTATAAAGTTGTTAATATATTTAAATCTAATTCTTCTAACTAAGATCCTAGTTATTATAGCTTAAATACCCCTCTTTATATATAACTAAGTAGTAGTCTAACTAGGGGCTAGCTAGAGGCTACTAATATACCCTAATATATCCTCCTCCTTTATAGACTATATTTTTATAGTTTTGTAACTTGTGAAGTTATTTTTAGATTTTAAAACTTCTAATTTCTTTAATATATATCTTAGCTTTCCTATTAACTTTCTAGTATTCCTAATACTTAAATTAGACTTTTAGTATTCTTATTAAACCTCTACTCCTATAGTAGGAAGAGTAGTACTATTTATAGAGTCTTTTAAAAACTTCTTATTTACTACTAGCTTCTAATTACTATAGCTCCTTATTTATTACTCTTATTGAAGTTGCTTCTTCTATACTAATAACCTCTTATTATTAAAACTTCTTATATATTTTTATTAATATAACTTTTCTTTAATATAGCTTTTAGTATACTACTAACCTCTTATTACTATAACTTTTTATATATTACTGTTAGGGCGCGCTAGTGGCTCCTAGCTGGCCTCTAGTTAGGCTAATGCTTAGTTATCTGTAAGAGGGGTATTTAGGCTATAATAGCTAGGATCTTAGTTAGAAGAGTTAGATTTAAATATATTAATAACCTTATACCTATATTTACTCCCCGTATAGATCTATCACTTAGATACTAGTATACGCTCCTGATAATTACTATTATTACTTCTTATTATTAAACCTTCTTATTATTAAAATCTTTATAACTTCTTATATATTACTATTGATATTACTACTATTATTATACTACTATTCTTCTAGTAATCTCCTTCTTTACTAAAACTTCTTATTACTACTAGTTTCTTATATGTTACTCATTTTGTATTACTATAGTTTCTTCTTCACTGCTAGCTTTTTATTATTATTTATAGATATAGCTTTTTATATATTACTTTTATTAACATGCCTTCTTACTACTATAGCTTCTTATATACTACTAGTTTTTCTATTGAAATATCTTATATGCTACTATCCTTCTAGTAATTTCCTTCTTGTTAAAACTTATACTATAGCTTCTTGTTACTATAACCTCTTGTTGACATAATATCTTATATACTACTAACTATATATTATTAAAACTTCTTATTATTCAAACTTCTTATTATTAAAACTTCTTATTATTAAAACTTCTTATTATTAAAACTTCTTATTATTAAAACTTCTTATATACTACTACTATTATTATTACTACTATTCTTCTAATAATCCCCTCTTATTAAAACTTATACTATAGCTTCTTATTACTATTATTATAAGCTATGCCTAGTTATTAGGTATGGGCTATGCCTGTATGTCCCCTATTTAAGTGTAGCTAGGTAATAAGTAGTCGACTTGTTATTACATACCTTTTGATGAGGCTATGTATGGCTCAATTGGTAGTACTGTTTATATGCGTATGCGTATGCGCATATAGGTATTAAAGGCTGAGCTGCTATTAGTTATAGTATTATGCCCCCTAGTTAGGGCTAGCTTTTTATATATAATAAGTTAATTCTATAGTCTAGGGTTTAATCTATAGTATGTATGGCGATTTATATATAGATATCTCCTAGCTAATAGTAATACTAGGGGTATATTATTTAAGTGCTTGAGAGGGCTTACTATGAGGCTATAATTAGTAGGAAGTATAGTAGGAGTAGGAGAGGGGAGTATATATTATAGGCTATACCTAGTTATTAGGTATAGGCTATGCCTATATGTCTCCTCTTTAAGTGTAGCTAGGTAATAAGTAGTCGACTTGTTGTTATATACTTTTTGATAAGGCTATATATAGCTTAATTGGTAGTACTGTTTGTATACATGTATATATACATATATAGGTACTAAAAGCCGAGCTGCTATTAGTTATAGCACTATGACCCTAGTCGGGGCTAGCCTTTTATAATTATAACTTCTTA
Organism: Colletotrichum orbiculare MAFF 240422; assembly: GCA_000350065.2. Classification (NCBI taxonomy): domain Eukaryota; kingdom Fungi; phylum Ascomycota; class Sordariomycetes; order Glomerellales; family Glomerellaceae; genus Colletotrichum; species Colletotrichum orbiculare. The sequence goes on along the minus strand of AMCV02000019.1, from coordinate 1,076,206 downwards.
TTAATATAGTATCTTATATACTACTAACTACTTATTACTAAAACTTATTACTAAAACCTCTTATATATTACTACTATTACTATTACTACTATTGCTCTAGTAATTACTATATTGAAATTATAAAGTCTATAGTTTCTCTATAGTTCTATTAATAGCTCTAGCTGCTATATAGCTACTTTAGTTATTATACTATAGATAGTATAATATTTATCTATAGTATATAGCTTTATAGCCTTATAGTAGCTATTATCTCCCCCCTTAGAAACTATACTTTTATAGCTTTAAAACTCTTATAGTATTTACTAATACCCCTCTACTAAATCCTAACTATACTATTTCTTATACTCTTAGAAACCCTTATGACTTTAAAACTCTACTAGTTTTAAAGCCTTTATAGCTAATTATAAAGTATTAGTACTAATAACCCTTTTTTATCCCTCTTTAATTAAAACCTAGGAATTTATTCTAAATTCTTATATCTCAGCCTCCTAATATTCAATCCTAGCTAATATCAGCTTCTTAAGATATATTATAATTATAATTATACTCTAATTAACCTAAGGCTTTCATATAGGATAATTGGTTTTCTTTAGTAATAGAGATACTAGAAAGGCTTCTTCTTTACTCCTAGCTATAGGAATTTTATATCTACTATAGTTATAATATACTGCTTATTCTCTATATTACTAAAAATACCCCCTTAATACCCCTTATATTTATAACTATAAATAGCTATATAATTCTTTAAGTATTTTTCTTCTTCTAGCTTTTTATAATAGTTACTTAAGGTATCCCTCCTAAATCCTTAAGACTTTTTAAAAATATCTACTTATCTAATATCTTTCTACTAGTTACTTATTACTATAGCCTCTTATTACTGTCTTATTATTGTAATATAGGTGAAATCTCTAAATCTATATACTTATATATATACCAGTATCTCTATAGTAGCTTTAAGAGTAGCTTTTTATAGTAGCCTTGTTACTATAGCTAAATAAGTATTACCTATATTGAAATCTCTATATCTTAAAAAAAAGGTATATTAGTATTTTTATAGTAGCCTCTTATAAAGACCTTATTACTATAGCTATCTAGGTATTAAATATATTAAAATCTTAGTATCTACCACACTAGAGCCGCTCTAATACCCCTCTAATATACCTCTTATAATAACCTTAATACTATAGCTTCTTATAGTAGTTTTATTAATACTATATATATTGAAATCGCTATATTACTATACTAATACTATACTAGTACCCCTCTAGTACGCCTCTTTTGTAATAAGCTTACTATAACCTCTTATAATAACCTTATTAATACTATATATGTCAAATTTGCTATATTGCTATACTAGTATTATACTAATACCCCTCTAATATATTTCTCTTATAACAACCTTACTATAGCCTCTCATTATAGCATTATTAATACTATATATATCAAAATTGCTATATTGTTGTATTAGTATTATACTAATACCCCTCTTATAATAACCTTATTTATATTACTATATGGGGACTATATATGTTAGAATCTTCGCGTCTGCTATACTAGTGTCCCTCTAGTAACGACTTTATTAATACTATATATAGTAAAATGTCTATACTACTATACTTATACCCCCTATATAACCTATTAGTTAGAACTCCTAAGGATAAGTAGAAATTTAAATATATTAGGAATAATATAGTAACTAAGTAATAGATTTATATAAGAAGTTTTCATATAAATATAATGTTATTAATATATTTAAATCTAACTCCTCTAATTAGAATTCTAGCTATTATAGTATAAATACCCATCTTTATATATAACTAAGTAGTAATCTAGCTAGAAGCTAGCTAGGGGCTATTAATACGCCTTAATAATTACTAGAAGAGTAGTAGTAATAATTATAATATATAATTATACTAGTAGTATTAATAGTAATATATAAGAAGTTTTGTTTATAGTAAGCTAGTAGTATATAAGAAGTTTTAGTAATAAGAAACTATAGTAATAAGAAATTATAGTGATAAGATATTATAGTAATAAGATATTATAATATAGTTTTAAGTAAAAGAGAGATTACTAGAGAAGTAGTAGTGTAGTAGTAGTAGTAGTAATAGTATAAGATATAGTTTTAAGCCTTATAAAGAGATTATAAGAAGAGTAATAGTAATAGTAATAGTAGTAGTATATAAGAGACTATATTAATAGAAGTAATAGTAGTAGTATATGAGAAATAATATTAATAAGTATTAGGGGGTAGCCTATAGCTACCTAGGCTACATTATATAACAGCTTAAGCTATAGTTATAAAGGCGCCCCTTAGCTATATAGGTAGCTATAAGACCTTCCCTTCTTTATATATATATTCAGTATTACCTTTTAGCCTTATTACTTATAAGGTCTTATAAGTTATAAGCCCAAGCTATTATTAATTTATTACTTATAAATAAAGTAGTATCTCTTTTTAATTTTCAAAATACTCCTATCTAAAATAATAGATTAATATTCCTAAATTAAATAATCCCTCTCTTATTCTTTAATTGATTTTTTAAATAACCTGAAAAATAACAATATTTATAACTATATAGCTTATAATTTTTAAATTTTACTATAGTTAATTATTCTGACTATAGGATAGTCATATTATTTATTCTAAAGCTAAAAAGTAAGTCTAATTAGTCCTTATAATATATACTAATTAATATGATATTTTAAATAAAATAAATAAAGAAGTATATTAATTCTCATATAGCTAAACTTACTATTAATATATTAATATATATAATCTAGGAGAATAATTATAATATAGTATATAACTTACCTATTTTATTATATAATATACTAATTAATAAGCTACTTAATACTAATTAGACTAATAATAATAATTCTTATATATTGATAAAAATACTAGAGAAATATATCCCTAAAATTTCAAAAAATACTATTAGTATTCTTATTAATAAATTTACTAAAAATAATACTTATAATTATAAGATTCTTCATAATACCTTTAAGTATATTTAATATTTATATACTTATATTATAAGCCTTTATAACTAGAATACTAATTATTTCTAAGCTATTATACTCCTTAACTACTTTAAATTAAAATTACTTAATACTTATAGGTACTATACTAATAATAATAAAAAGCCTAAATAGGCTAATATTATTAAAACTATTTATACTTTTATTTAAAATAATAAATAAAAAATAAGTCTTATCTTATATTATAAAATAATGACTACTAGTAGTAATAATTCGTTAGGTAATACTTTAAATAGTACTCCTATTAAGAAGAAAGATAGTAAATACCCTTATTATAAAAAAACTTACCTAATAATAAAATACTAGATTACTTACCTAGATCTCATCCCTATAAATTATAAGTATTATAAATAACTTTTAACTTGTACTATAAAATATATATATAGTAAGAATTATATTAATATAATAACCTTAATATTAACCTTATTGGTTTTTACTAAAAAGTCTATAGGTATTATTAGAAATTTAGCTATTATTAGTCTTATTATTTAGAAACTATTAATAATACTTAAAATAGTAAATACTATAATTAATAATAAAGTTATTATAAACTTAGATATTATAATTAACTTAGGTTACTCTAATTCAGTCTGTAATAACCTTGCTTTCTTTATATTATATAATATTTATAACAATTTCTAACCTTTTACTCCTACTAATAGTAAGTCAGTAAGACTAAAAAGTATAAATACTATTTTCTTTTAAATAGAAAATCCCATAAATCTTTTTAAAACTATTAATTAGACTTTTAGAAATATTAAATATAGCTTTTTCAATCCTCTTAACTTATTTACCTTAAGAAGACTTTAAAGAAATTATATTAAATAAAATTATTATACTATAAGTCTTGTTAATATTTAATCTTATTAAAACCTTACTAAAATCTATTAAATAAGTAATATCTATATTATTAATATATCTAATTATGTAACCTCTAGGTAAGAGGATGAGAACTAAGGTAATAGTAATCCTATTAGTAATATCTAAGGAAAGGGAGCTTCTTACTACTAAAATAGGAAAGTAAGCCTCTAAGCTATAATACTTAGGTTAGTATATAATATAAGTAACTATAGTATATAATATAGATAGCTATAAGCCTACTCCTTAATATTCCTCCTTAAGCTAGGCTTATAACTAGCTAAATATATAAAACTAGCTTAAAGTTTCTAAAATACTTATTTTAAGCTAAAAACTCTAAATCCGAGGAGTTTTCAAAAATAGAATACTTTTAGGATTAATAGTATTAAAGTTATTTAATTAGATATTAATTAATCTAATTATTAGTAATCCCTCTAGAGGTAATTCTTAATTTAAACTATCTATTATTCTTAGTAATCTTATGAAATCCTTATATTTAATAATATTTAGAATCTTAATAAAACTATTAGTAGTTATATTAGTATTTTTAATAAAATATAAAGTAATTATATTATTATTATTAACCTCCTGAATAATCTATTTATATTAAATATCGATATTCTATATATATATCTTATTTAGAGGGTTTATAATATTTACTAAAGTATTAGTACTATTAGTAAAGAGGATTATAAGTATAGTAATCTATTGATCTAGTAGCTATTCAATATATTATTAAATCTATTTTAAAGATATACTAATAGGCATAAGGTTAATAAATTCTACTTCTATAGAACTTAGAGTAATAATTGTTTATTTCTTAGACTTCTAAATAATAAGTAATCTAATAAAATAAATAATATAGCTACTAGTAAATATATATAATAGTTTATTATTAGTAAAAGTAGTATCTACTATAGTATAGAGATTTAGATCTATTATAAGATCTATTCCTCTAAATATAATACTATAACTAGTAGTATTAATAAAATATTAAAAAAAGTATTTAATAGTATATTAATAAATAAGAGAAGAGTTAGTATTTACTTAGTATAGTTTACTTATATTATAGTATAAGTGATATCTAATTAAATACTAATAGCTAATTAATTAAAATAACTAGTTTATTCTATATAGAATTAGTAAGATTAATTATTATATTTCTCTTTTAATTATATAATTAGAAAGTTTTTATTAGTAGAAAGAAAGGTCTTAATAATATAAAGTTTATAATAGTTAAAATAGTATAGAATAAAATTAATATATTTATACTAAGATAAGAAGATCTTTATAATACTATAGTAGATCTAAAATCCTAAAAACTAAGTAGTAATACTAAGATCCTTAAGAAGGTATATAGTTTTAAGTATTTTATAAACCTTTTTTATAATTTCTAGTATAAAAGTAGCTATAGTATTATTATTAATATATATAAGGATGTAAGTATTAAGACTCTTATTAATAAAGAAATAAATCTCCCCCTTAATAAGTATAAAGCTAATCTTCTTTATTTCAGCTATAATAAGCTAGAACTACTAAAAAGGGCTCTTATAGAAGCTATATAAAACTTTATAGAATAATTAAATTCTATTTATACTATTAGAATAACCTATAGGTTAATAAATATAAACTTAAATACCTTGAGGTACTAGAGTAGTAAGGAAAGTAGTATTGAAATTATATATTTTATATAAGAGATAGTAAAATATAATAATAGTAAAGAAGAAGTATATAGTAATAATAGTTACTATAGTACTATAAACTTCTTAAAATAACTAGTTACCTCTCTTATAGTTATTATAAATAACTTATTAAGCTTTAAATTTTATAATATTATTTAAAATATTAATCTTGCTATTAAAAATCTATATACCTAGAAGGATTTTAATATTAAAAAGCTTATTAATAATATAGAAAGTCTCCTTAATAACTATTTAGTTAATCTTAGTATTATATATAAACTTCTAATATAAAAACTAGAGAAAACTCTCTTTTACTTCCTTAATAATATAAAGGATAGAATAACTTAAGAGAAGAACTTTTAATAATATTATAATAATAAGAGGAGTAATAATAATTAGGATATCTAGATTAATATAAATATTAGTAGTAAAATAAGCTTTCTTCTTATTATAAAAATAGAAATTATAAACCTTATAATAATAACTTAATAGCTTTATTATAATAATATAATAAGGATAGCTTAAAATAGAAATAGTAGGAATATTAATTAGCTCTATTATTAATAGATTAATATTAAGATCTAAATAATTTAATTCTTACTTCTAAATAGTATTTATAAAATTATTATCTCTCTTATTATCTATAGTATCAATAAGTTCTAATTAAATAGTAGTAATAAGAAGAAGTAGGCTTTCTAGTAGTAAAGTTATATATTTTATAATATAAGTATTATTAATTTAATATATTTCTAAAATAATTTCTTTTTTTTTAATAAGGAGTTATCTATAGTAGTAGTATTTTAATTAAAGATTTAATTAGAATATTAAATCTATAAGTTAAATTTATTAAATAGAATATTATAATCAATACTACTAGGTTTAGTATAATTATTAAGAAGGTATAAAATAATCTTATTAAGATTTTTATAAAAGTAAATATTATAATAATAAAGAACTTTCTTTATATTAAGGATATAAATATAATAGATATAACTATATAAAGAGTTATAGCTAATAAGAAAACTTTTTATAATATATATTTCTATTTTAATAGTATAAAAAAAGTACTTATTTCTTTTTTGATAAATATAGGTAATATATCTAAATATATAGATATACTTAATATATAGAAACTTATGATCTTTAGCTAGATTTAACTTTCTTATTATAATCTTATAAAAACTAAGTTTTCCCTTATTAATTTATAATAAGAAATTAAAAATCTAAATAATAATATTAAAAGTATAATCTTAAAGCTCTTTAAGTAAACTATTATTAATAAGTATAATATAAGCTGTTTTAATAATAATCTAATTAGTATATTTAATTATTCTATTTATTAATAATATATAAGTAGTAGTTAGATTAAGTTGAATACTTATAAAATAAAGGTCTCTAAGTATTTTCTCAAGCTTTAAAGTATTATTATATATTTATAACTTTATAGTTAATATAGTTATATTAGTAAAAGTATTATTAAACTTCTTAATAGTCTTAAGTATAATATTATAATAATAAGTATTAAGTAAAATAAGCTAGTAATAACTATTATAGTAATTAAGAAAATAAAAAGTATACTTCTTACTTATTATTAATAATAGCTTGATTTTAATAAGGTTAAGATAAATCTTTTTACTTATCTAAATAAGGGGGAGAGAAATATTATAATTAATAATTTCTATAGATTTAGTAAAATAGTATATTTTATAGTAGAAAGAGTTAATCTCCTCCTAAGTAAATTATATATTTATATAGTAGTAGGTTTTAATAATTTATAATAAATAGGTATAAATAAAGTATTAGTATATTATCTTAAGTATAAGATAAGCTTTTATCTTAATTCTAGTTAAACTAAGAGTAATATTAATAAGAATAATATTATTATTAAATATATTAATAATATAAATATTACTTACTTAGTAGATTTTAATAAAGCTTTATTGAGATTAAGTATTAATAAGGCTTATAATATAGTAATTATACTTAATATAGCTTTTTTAAAATCTTCTTAAGCTAAGTAGATTAGTAAAGCTAAGAAGGGTATATTTAATATTCTTAATAGTTTAATTAATAAATTTAGAAAGGTTTATAAGATCTTCTACTTAAAAAGAAATAATATTTATACCTTCTAGTCTTACTAACTTACTATTAGTAGTAGTAAAAAGTTAGAAATTATTATAAATATTATATAATATAAAGAGAGTAAGGTTATTAAAGATTAAGTTAGAGTAACCTGAGTTAATTATAATATCTAAATTTATAATAACTTTATTATTAACTATAGCATTTACTACGTTAAGTATTATTAATAATTTCTAAATAGTAAGGCTTCTAATAGTTAAACTACTAATAATACTTATAGTATTTTTCATAAATACTAATAAGGATAAAGTTAATATATTAATATAATCCTTAGTATATATATATTTTATAGTATATACTAATAATTAATTATAGAATTTATTATTAGTAGGGATAAAATAAGAATAAGTAGTCTAATATTTTGATACTAGATAGTTTTTCTTATAATAAGAATACTTATTATCCTTTTTTTATTTAAAGTAGTACTAGATATAATACTTCTAGTAGTAGTTAACTTATAGTATAAAGTAAGACCTATTTTTTATTCTTTATTTTAAGTAAAAATATAAATAGTTTTAATAATATTAGCTTATATAGGTTTCTTATTATTATTAGTATAATACTTATAAGTATTAAGTAATTTTAATTTAAAATAATTAAGAAGTATAATAACTTAGAAATAATTAGTATTCTAACTATAGAAGTTTATAATATGAATATATAAATACTAAATATATTTAAAAGTATTATAAAGAGTCTTATAGTTATAAGTATTACTTTTAGTAAACTTATTAATAAAAATATTAATAATATTTTTAGAAATTTTAGAGATATATTTCTCTAGTATTCTTATAAGTGTATAAAGGTTATTATTATCTTACTATTTAGTATTAAGTAGTTTATTAATTAGTATATTATATAATAATATAAAGAGGTTATAAGTAATATCTTTTTTATTTTCTTATAATATATATATAAAGGTTTTAGTAATTCGTTTAGATATATTAGTATTAATATATTTCTTAACCTTACTTATTCTAAGTATAGTATTAATTAGTACTAGTTAAAAAGATTAGTTTGATTTATTTTTAAATTTTAGGATTAATAAGGTAACTATTTTATAGTTTGGAATATTAGCTATTATAAGGTTTAAAAGCTATAAGATATATAGTTATAAATATTATTATTTTTTAGGTTATTTAAAAAATCGATTAAAGAGTAGGAATATTAATAAAAAGAAATACTGCTTTATTTATAAGTAATAAATTGAAAATAGCTTAAGCTTATAACTTATATAACTTCTAGGTAAGAAGACGAAAACTAAAGTAATAGTAATCCTATTAATAATATCTAAAGAAAGGGAGCTTCTTACTACTAAAGTGGGAAGGCAAGCTTCTAAGCTGTAGTACTTAGGCTAGTATGTGATGTAAGTAGCTGTAGCATGTAATGTATGTAGCTACAGGCTTACCCCTTAATACTAATAGTACTACTATACTTATTAATACTACTTTTAGTTTAATTATAATTAAGATAAAAACTTATCTTATACTTAAGATAATATACTAATAATTTATTTATACTTATTTATTATAAATTATTAAAACTTATTACTATATAAATATATAATTTACTCAAGAGGAAAGTAACTCTTTCTACTATAAAGTATACTATCTTATTAAATTTATAGAAATTATTAACTATAATACTCCTTTCTTACTTACTTGAATAAATAAAGAGATTTATTTTAATCTTATTAAAATTAAGTTAATATTAATAATAGATAAGAAGTATATTCTTTATTATCTTAATTATTATAATAATTACTACTAATTTATATTACTTAATACTTATTATTATAATATTATATTTAAAGCTATTAAGAGGTTTAATAATTTTTGTATTAATATAACTATGTTAACTATAAAGTTATAGGTTTATAATTATACTTTAAAACTTAAGAAAGTATTTAGAAATTCCTATTCTATAAATATTTAGTTTAACCTAAGTACTACCTATATATTATTAATAAATCAAGTAATTAAATATGCTAGTTAGACTATTATTAAAGTAATTTATATTATACTTATTAATAATAGTTTACTTAAAGAACTCTAAGACTATATACTTAATACTACTTTTTAGATCCTTAACTTTTTACTTTAAGTTAATAAAAGAAAACTAAGTTTTTATAAGGTTATAATAAGAGAATTAAACCTAATTAAGAATTATAAGTTTCTATATATTAAATATATCTATATATTTAGATATATTACCTATATTTATAAAAAGAGAGGTAGGTATCTTCTTTATACTACTAAAATAGAAGTATATACTATAAAAGGTTTTATTATTAGTTATAACTCTTTATATAACTATATCTATTATATTTATATCCCTAATATAAAAAGATTTCTTTAC
>AMCV02000019.1:1048773-1059676 GCA_000350065.2 Colletotrichum orbiculare MAFF 240422 | reverse complement strand
ATATTATTTTAATTATTACAAATTTCATACTATTAAAACCCCTCTCCCTACTAATAAAGACTTTCTAATTATATAGTTAAAAAATAAATATAATAATCAATCTTACTAACTCTATATAGAATAAATTAGTTACTTTAACTAATTAGTTATTAATATTTAACTAGATATTACTTATACTATAGGTAAATTATACTAAGTAAATACTAATCCTTTTCTTACTTATTAATATACTTTTAAATACTTCTTTTAATACCTTATTAGTACTACTAGTTATAATATTATATTTAGAAGAATAAATCCTATAATAGATCTAGGTCTCTATACTATAGTAAATACTACTTTTACTAATAATAGACCGTTATATATATCTACTAGTAGCTATATTATCTATTTTATTAAATCACTTATTACTTAGAAGTCTAAGAAATAGATAATTATCACTCTAAGCTTTATAGAAGTAGAATTTATTAACCTTATACCTATTAGTATATCTCTAAAATAAATTTAATAATATATTGAATAACTACTAGATTGATAGATTACTATATTTATAATCTTTTTTACTAATAGTACTAATACTCTAGTAAATATTATAAACCTTCTAAATAAAATATATATATATAGAATATTAATATTTAGTATAAATAGATTATTTAAGAGGTTAATAATAATAACATAATTACTCTATATTTTATTAAAAGTACTAATATAATTACTAATAGCCTTACTAAAGTTTTAAATACTATTAAATATAAGGATTTCATAAGACTACTAGGAATAGTAAATAATTTAGATTAAGAATTACCTCTAGAAGTATTACTAGTAACTAGATTAATTAGTATTTAATTAAATAGCTTTAATACTATTAATCCTAAGAGTATTCTATTTTTAAAAACTTTTTAGATTTAGAGTTTTTAGCTTAAAATAAGTATTTTAAAAGCTTTAAGCTAGTTTTATATATTTAGCTAGTTATAGGCCTAGCCTGAAGGGGAGTATTAAAAAGTAGGCCTATAGCTATATATATTACATACTATAGCTACCTATATTATATACTAGCCTAAATACTATAGCCTAAAGGCTCGCCTTCCTACTTTAGTAGTAAGAGGCTTCCTTTCCTTAGATATTACTAATAGGATTACTATTACTTTAGTTCTTATCCTCTTACCCAAAAGTCACATATTTTTCTATATCTTTTATAATAAATTTAAAATCCCTTTAAAATCTATATAGCTACTTATAAGAAGAGAAGTATAAAATAAGTATAATAATATTCACTTATAACCCTTATAATTAAAACTATTAATTCATTAGATTAAACTTTAATAAAATTATCCTAAAAATTATAATTAATAAGTAGCTTATAAATATTTAAAAAATAATTATCTAATTATCTTATAAATTATTATATTAAGTTAAAATATTTAGAGACTAAATATCAATTAGATAATATTCTAATACTAATATATTATTATAATACTAATTACTAGATATTTTAGAGTATTATAATAATATAATTATAAGAGTTTTAAAAGTTATTAAGTTATATTAAGAGTATTTATATCTATATAAGTATTATTAATATAAGAGTTATATTTAATATATTAAGATTATTTATTAATAAGAATAGGCTTAGTCTTATTATACTTATATAGAAATTATAAGTTAGCTTATATTAGTAGTAGAGAACTTTTATATTAGTAGTATAAAATCTCATCTTAGGAGTAGGTAGGGTTTAATCTAGGGGATATTAAAGTTATAAATATTAAGATTATAATAAATATTCAAATAGAGTACTTATAGTTAGTAATAATTAAATATCTTGAGATATTTGAATTATATATAATTATAAAGGTATAAAGGTATAAAGTTATTATAAAAATATAAGAATATAGCTAAAAGTTTTGATTAGGAAAGGTTTGGATGTATAGGTAGGGTTTGTATTATTATATAGACTATTATTTAAAGGATCTAAGTTGTGATCTTTTAGCTAAAAACTCTTTCTAGTACTTTAGTAGCTGTAGCTAGCTGGTTACTAGGTGTATTATGTGGTCCTATTAATATATTTATATAATTATCCCCCCTTCTAAGAGTTTTAGTCTCTAAGGCTGTAATTATATACTCCCTAATATCTATTATAAAGCCTATATATTATTACTAACTATTTATTATATAAAATACTTCTTTGATATTTGTAATTATTCTACTGTAGTACTATTGTTTATTTAAGTGATTTTTTATAGTTTAAATAATAGAATTGATTTTTATTATTATTATTATTAGTGTTTTGTTGTTTTTTTTGTTATTTATAAATATATTTGTTGTTGTTTTGGTAATATATTGATATTTTTGAATTTTATAGTGTTATTCTAGTAGGAATAGTTTTTTAACTCTATTATAGTCTTTTATATTATTTTGTTATGTATTTAGTGAGTATTGTCTACTTCTTCTATATATATTTTGTTGTTTTTTGATTTTTTATTTATGCTGTTTTTATCCTTTTGATACCCCTCTGTATTGTCTTGCTAGTTATTCCTAGCTTATTGTTTTTTCTCTCTTCTTTTTTTCTTTTTCTTCTTTATTATTTATATGTTATGTGTTTCTTAATGATATCTTATATTATTGTTATTATTACTATTTTTTAAATATTTATTTATAATAGTGAAGAAGTTTTTAATAAGGGTTTCTTATATCTAGAGCCTGGCGACTACTTGTTTTATTTTAGCTATTTATTATTATTTTATTTTAATATAGAAAAGTCGTTCTATATTGTTAGTAACTATATATTGAAATATATTTTTTATAAAAAGAATAAGTAGAAATATTGTAATATAAGTTGTTTTTTCGCTATATATTTGCTATTTTTATTGATTTTTGCTATTTAAGTTCTATTTGAGTTATATAGTACCGCCTAGGCGACCTAGAACTAAACTATTATCTATTATTAAATATTTAAGTAAAAAGTTTGAACTCCTAAGTATAAGGGTAAGTTATTCTATATTCTTATTAAGGTTTTAGTGAAGTAGTAGTATATAAGTAATATTATTTATAACTTTTTTATAGGTATATAGAAGAAGAAGCTTAGTATGGAATATTTTATTTTTTAGGAGATATTAGCTATTTATTAGTATTTGAATATTATATATCTTATTGTTATAAGTTTGCTAAATACTTACCTTATTACTATTACTAATTAATAGGATAGTTTAGTGTTTTAGGATTTATAGAAGAGGTATTTTACTAATTATTTATTATATAGCCTATTTATCTTTATAATAATAGTTTTATTATTATTCTAGAAGAGTAGTTTGTTTATCTCTTTAATATACTTTATTGCGTCTTAGTACTTAACAGTATTAAAGTTCTTGCTGTTTTAAGATTATTCTGATTTAATAATAATTTTTGTTATTATTTTGTTAAATATTCTGAGTATAATATATCTGAATGTTTTATCGTTATTACTAGTAGTTATCCTATTTCTTATAGGTTTAATATTACTATACTTTACTATATATATACTTCTAGTTTACTATTATTTACTACTAGTAAAAGTAAAAATAGTAGTAATAATTAGGATAATAATAAGAATAGAGAATCTAGGGTTTTAGAGAATTTTTTATAGTTTTCTTATTATACTAATAGTGAAGATAATGTTGTTATACTTATTATGAGTAATTATACTTTTTCTATTAAAATCTATTTAATAAGCTTTTAATATTACTTTATTCTTAATAATGCTATTTTACTTAGTATTAAAAGAGAAGTTATGGATAGTGCCTAAATAGAGGGACTTCTTATTAAGAAGTATAAGACTTATTCTAGTATTATTCTATCTATTTTTATAGTTTCTATACCTAGTAGCTATTAGTTTACTACTAGAAAGTCTATTGTTTTTAAAGTTGCTACTCCTAAGAAGGTTATTCTAATAAAAAAGATTATAGTCATTAAGAGAGCTCTTATTATTAAATAGGTTACTATATTTTTAATATTTATTATATTTATAGTACTCATTATACTTGTAGTACTTATTATTCCTATTATGCTTGCGAAAAGAAGTTAGGGATATTTTTATAAGAATACGCCTAAGTTTTAAGTATGAAGATTATATTATCTATATATACTAGCTGAGTTGTTATTAAAGTATATTAGTTTTTTCTAGTTTGGGGATATGCCTTTTAGAATAATATTTAAGTTGTTTAAATAATTAATAGAATTGTTTCTCTCCTTTTCTTTAGGATATTATTACTAAGTACTTAGTATTAATATTATACTAATTATTTTATTTCTTATAGTATTAAATTATCTGTTTTTCGAATTTCTAAATAGCTTCTTATGTATTATTTAGGTTAGCTATAGTTTCTTATGTGTTATATTCTATAGGCTACTTAGTTTATTTTATAAAGAAGTATTTATTATTTCTATTTCCTTATTTCTTTATAATTTCTTCTACTTCTTATTCTATAGGGTTATCTTCTAATTTAAAGAGGATAGTCTAACTATTAGTATTTTTTTACTATTCTATTTATAATTTAAATAAGGAGATAGGGAAAATATTATATATCTAGTAGTATTATTCTAGTAGATATATTTTATATACTTATTCCCCTATTTTTTTACTATTAATATTTTAATATATTTTAATACTAACTTCTTATATTTAAACCTAAAGTTCTTTATTAATAACTTAATAACTACTCCTTAATTATATATATATAGTTAATATCTTAAGTTATATATTTTTATTTAGTTTTTAACTACTATTTATTAATATTCTACTATTTAGCGATATATTTAGCTAATATAGGTAACTTGTTTTATAATATTTTATATTATTAGGTTTTTTTTTATTATATATTTAATTATTCTTAAGTAGAACCTATATAGCCTTTTTATTAGTAAGTATTTAGTAGTACTATATTTACTATTATTATATATGAATATAGCTTCTTTTAGTTATACTACCTAGATAGTAGGCGAATTCTTAGTGAATACTTTGAGGTAATATTTTAATATTTAGTGTATTTATTTTATTTAACTATCTATTTATAAGTAGTATATTATTAATAGCTATTACTTAATTAGTCGCTTTACTATAAACTCCTTTTAAAATTAATTTATAAGTAGTTTATCCTTATTATTAATAATACTTTCTAGAGTATTAAACTAATATTCTACTTCTTTATAAAATATTACTACTAGTTCTATAGTTATTATCCTTTTTATTATTAGAATAAATATTATAAACTTTATAAACCTATCTATAATAATTAAAATAGTATTATATATATTACTATTTTAATAAGTATTCTCTAGAAGTTTTATAATAAAATTTATACTAATTTCTTAAAATAGTCCTACTAGGATAAATAGAAATTATAACTAACTATATAGTTTATATTTTAATATCCTAATTTCCTAATAGATCTAATATAATATTATATAGTCTTATATATCTATAGCTATATTATTCTAATAGAAGTTCTATTTTATAAAATTATAAGTCTTATTAATATTTATATAGCCCGCCTTATTTTTATTATTATATAAGTAAATAATTTTATATCTTAAGGATTCTATATTAAGTATAATTAGTCTTTTTTAGAAGAAGAATATCCTTTCTATATTTACTAAATAGCTTTTCTAGTTACTAGTTATTCTTTAGGTTTTCTCTATATATATCTAGTAATCTTTATTATAAGTCTATAGCTTTTTAATAACCTATTTAATATCTTTAGAATCTTTTATAGAGTATACTATTTCATCTTTTATAAGACTTTTTATTACTAAATATAAAATACATTATATTAGAATAATAACCTTAGCCCCTTATAAGTTCACTTTACCTACTAGTACTTACTAGGTATTCTCTATTGTCTTATATATTTCTTTATTATAAGTAATTATAGTTATAATTATTATTATATTTCTAATATCCCTATTAGGGTAGTATTTTTAAGAAGTTAAATATCTTCTACTTCTAGGTCTAACTTTTATACTAAAATATCCTTCCTATATCTATATTATCTAAATAAAAGTTTTTATTAATTCTAAACTTCTTTTAGCTTTAATAACCCTCTCATAAATATCTATTAATAATAGTTTAGTAAGTTGTAATTTATTTATAAAAATTAATAATATATTATAATATTCTACTTCCCCCTTTATATAGTCTAGCTATTTAAATAGTCTATCTATTAGGTTAATAGCTTTAGGCTAATATTTTAGATTAAAATTAAATACTAAGAGTTTATAAATCTAATAGGTAAGTTTTCCTTAAAAGTCTTATATTAATACTATAATAATACTTATTAAAGCTTAATAGTCTATTAGGATTATAAACTTCTTTAAGAATCCTATTAAGTAATACTTTTAGTAGTTAAAGCTTTTAATAATAATTAGTAGCTCCTATTAGTTTATTCCCTATTTTTATTCTATTTTATTAAGTTTTTTAGAATAATAGGTAATTAGTTACTATTATTTTTCTACTTTTTATAATAAGATACTTAAGATTACTTATTATAATATATCTATTTCTATTTTAGTATTCCTAATAGGATTCTAATACTAAAGAATAATTACTAAGTAGAAAGCATTTTATAGTATTAAGAATATAGATTTCATACTTTCTAGCTATAAGAAAACCTTCTTTTCTATTCCTCTTTTAAAAAATACTATAAGTAGTACTATTACTCCTAAGTAATTAGTAATAAATGTATAGTAGAAATTATAAAAACTTAAGAATACCTAAAGTTTTTTAAATATTTCTAGTAGTTTCTACTTAGTAATAACTTGGATTCTTACTAGGTCTATTTTTACTCCTTCCTAAATAATTATATAGCCTAGAAAACTTATTTTTTCTATATAGAATTTATATTTAGAAAGTTTAGTAAAGAAATATACTTTATATAGCCTAGTAAGTATTTATAGTAGTATTTTAATATAATTCTTTCTAGTACTTATTATATATATTATAATATTATCTATATATACTATATAGTATATATTAATTAAATTAGTAAGTATATAGTTAATATATATTTAGAAGGTTACTAGTATATTAATAAGATTAAATAGTATTATTATATATTTATAGTAATTATATTATATTTTAAATACTATTTTCTAATAATCTTCTAGTTTAATCTTAATATAATAATAGGTATCTTTAAAGTCGATTTTTAAAATCTATATTACTTTCTAGAGTTTATCTAAAAGCTTGCTAATTAGTAGTAGTAAGTAATAGTTTTTAATTATAACTTTATTAAAGCCCTTATAGTTAATATAGAGATATAGGAAGCTATCTTTCTTTAGGATAAAAAAGATTAATATACCTATTTTATTTATAAATAGCTATATATATCTATTTACTAGGTTTTTAGTAATATATATTTTTAATTCTTCTAATTACTATTTATTTAGTAGATATATAGACCTATAGGGTAGTTTCTTATTTAGCTCTAGCTTAATAGTATACTTAGTATTCTTAAAAACTAAGATAAACTTCACTATAACCTTATTAAATACTTCCCACTTATTTACAAGCTCCTTAGGGATATCTATAATTATAATAATCTTATCCCCTTTTCTAAATACCTCTATATAAACTTTAAGATCTTCTCTTACCTTACTAATATATAGTATATAAGTAGTCTTATTATTCTTAATAATTTCTTATATAAATATTTCTAGCTTAGTAATAGATATATACTTATAGTATTAGGTATTTATCTAAATATCTATTATAATACTTTTTTAGTTTATAGAATACTATCTTAATAAGAAGTCTATATATCTTTCTAATTAGTAAATATTAGTAAATAGTTAGTATAACTTCTATAGGTAACTATTTAAGTTTATAAAGAAGAATATTAATTAGTATAACTTCCCTAGTTCTAATAATAAACTATTAAATTTTTTTAAAATAAGTATAATTACTTTAACTAGAATTAGTCTTAGTAATATAGCTAGCTGCTTATTAATAAGGTTAATTTGTAAGTATAAGTCTATATCTATTATTACTTCCTTCTCTTTAATACTTTAGAGAATAATTACTAAACTTTTAGTTATCTTCCCTATAGGGACTAATTCTTTAGCTAATATAGGGACTATTAGTTCTATTTCTATGCCTATTTATTTCCCTAGATCTCTTTAATATAAAGGCTAGTATTAATAGCTTATATTAAAATATAGGATTTTATAGTATTCTACTTCTAGGTAGCTATTAGTATTCTATTTATACTTACCTTACTCTTATAGTTTATAATTCTATACTTAGTCTTATTATATAAGAAGTAAGTTTTTATGATTTATAGTATAGTTGATATATATATAGTTTTCTAGTTTAGGGTAGGTATAGTATTACCTAACTTATTAGTATCCTATTACTAATTGTTTAGTATTAATAGAGTTAATAGTCTTATTTATCCTACTATTTATAAAGGTGGGAGTAGTTAGAAAAATTATAGGCCTATATATAAATACTTATATCTTTTATCTTATATTAGTTTACTAGTATAGTACTATTAGAGTTCCTATAGTCTTTTAACTTCTATTATAATATCTCTAGCTTTTAAAATTAAGATTTTAAGTCTTTCTATTTCTTTTTTTAAGCCTAAGTATAGTTAGTAGAAGTAGATAAAAGTTTTTCTTTTATTCCATTTAAATTTAAGTATACTTAGGTTCTAGTATAATACTAACTACTTAGTATAATACTATATAGGTGACTAATACTCTCCTTATTATATTTCTTTAAGTTTTTATTTATATAACTTTTCTTATATCTCTAGATTAATATACTATTAGTAAATAAATATAATAAAGTTAACTTAGATAGGGTTATCTTTTAAGCTAGCCTTATGGTTTCTTTATTCTATTTAGAGTTAAAATATTAGTTTTATAAATACTTACTAAATCTACTAGTTAATTATACTACTTAGTTAGATTTAGTAGTTATTTTTAATAGTTATAATTTAGTTATTAATTTATTTAATTGTAAATTCTTTTCTTATTATTCTGTAGTTATATAAAAGTAGTTTTTCCTAGTCTTTAGGTAGTCTAAGTACTACTAATTACTTAGCTAGTTATTAGATAAGGGCTATAGTTTACTCCTTATAAGTTTCTTACTACTTCTATATCTACTCTTAGTATATTACTATTTAGGATTATATAGTTTTAAATATTTTATTTATAATACCTACTAGGTTTAGTCTAAATAGGAATAGTAGTTATAATAATACTTAGGATTACTTATTAAATTTAAATATTAGTTACTAAGGACCTAGTAATTATTTAGGCCTAAGAGGTATAATAGAAGTTATTCTATTTTTTCTTTTTATATTAAAAAAAAAGTATTCTTTTTTTTAAGATATATTTTATATAAAGTTATCTAATTAGTATTTTTTTTTAACTTTTTTAGTATATTATTAATAAGGGCTTATATTAATATTAAGCTCTAATTTATCTTAAATAGTATATAAAAAATATCTTTCTTTAGGGGTATCTTCCCCTAGGGTTATTATCCTATTATTATTATTATTTTACTTACCTAATTCCTAGTAATAATATAGTATAGTACTAGTAGTCTTATTATATATTTCTATTAAGTTAAATATTGATTATTAGAGTTTATTAAGGTTTGTATTAGGTCTATACTTATAAGGTAGCTATTCTCTATAAAAATAGTTACTACTTAATATCTTTATCTGTATTAGTTATTTAAAAAATTAAATAGAAGTAATAGAATTATAAGAGTATGGCTAAAAGCTTTAATTAGGAAAGGTTTAGATATACAAGTAGGGTTTATATTACTATATAGACTATTACTTAAAGGATCTAAGTTATAATCCTTTAGCTGAAAACTCTTTCTAGTGCCTTAGCAGCTATAGCCAGCTAGTTGCTAGGTGTATTATGTAGTCCTGTTGATATATCCTTACAAAAAAGAGTTATCAGTTATTTATTATTAAAAAGTTAATATAAGGTAGGTATATTAGCTATTATAGCTATAAGGGGTTTATCTTTAGATTAATTAGGGGCTAGCTATAATAGTTAGTAGGAAAGTAGGGAGGCTGAAGTTATACTTCAGGGGGCAATATATCTACTAATAGTTATAGTAGAAAGCGAGCTATTAGCCCTTCCTATATAATTACTTTATATTTTATTAAGAATATTAATATAATTACTAATAACTTTATTAAGATTCTCAATACTATTAAATATAAGGATTTTACTAAACTACTAGGAATAATAAATAATTTAGATTAAGGATTACTTCTAGAAAGATTACTAATAACTAGATTAATTAGTATTTAATCAAATAGCTTTAATATTATTTATCCTAAAAGTATTCTATTTTAAAAACTCCTTAGATTTAGAATTTATAATTAAAAACTAGTATTTTAGAAGTTTTAAGCTAGTTTTATATATTTTAGTAATCTTTAGGCCTCACTTAAGGAGGAGTATTAAGGGGTAACTTATAGCTATCTAAATTATATTATATAATAGCTCAAGCTATAGCTATAAAAACGCCCCTCAGCTATATAAGTAGCTATAAGACCTTCCCCTCTTCATATATATATTTAGTATCACCTTTAGCCTTATTACCTATAAGATCTTATAATTAATATAATTACTTATAGTTAAAATATTAACTATACTTCTAGCTATTATATATATAGTTAGCTAGAAATTAATTATAATTTATAGTATAATTATTCTTTTACTTGGATTATTATTATTAATTTCTAAATATCTTTATAATTTATTTATATAATTTAATGATAATTAGGCTTTATAATATTAATAATAGTACAGAATATATTAATCATATTGTACATTTAGTATATAATTATATATATCTCCTTATTAACTTTTTCTTCTAAGTCTTAAGGGTTTAAATAGATATATTCAA
>AMCV02000019.1:1021130-1037410 GCA_000350065.2 Colletotrichum orbiculare MAFF 240422 | reverse complement strand
ATTAGTATAATAGGAAAACTATAAAAAGATCTTACATTCTAGATTTTCTATTCTTATTATTATTATTATTCTAATTATTATTACTACTTTTATTGTTACTAGTAGTAGATAATAGTGAATTAGGAATATATATATTATAAGATATAGTAATATTAGACTTATAAGGAATAAGGCGATTATTAGTAATAGTAATAAAATATTTAGATATATTATACTTAGAATAATTAGTAAGATAATAGTGAAAACTATTATTAAATTAGAGTAGTTTTGAAATAATAGGAGTTTTAGTATTCTTAAGTACTAGAGTATAATAAGATATATTAAAGAAATAAATAAGTTATTATTCTAAGATAATAATAAAGTTATTATTATAAAAATAAGTAAGCTATATAGTAAAAAGTCAGTAAAATACTTCTTCTATAAATCTTAAAATATTAAGTTATTCTATTAATTAGTAGTAATAATAAGATGAATATTTAGTAAACTTATAGTAATAAGATATATAATATTTAAATACTTATAGATAGCTAATGTTTCCTAAAAGAGAAGATATTTGAAACTGAGCTTCTTTTCTTATATACTTATAAGAAAGTTATAAATAATATTACCTATATATTACTATTTTACTAAAACCTTAGTAAGAATATAGAGTAATTCTTTTTACTTAAGTAGTACTATATAACTTATATAAAACCTAAAGAGTAAAAATTAATATAAATAGTAAGTATATAGTGAAAAAATAACTTATACTATAGTATTTCTATTTGTTCTTTTTGTAAAAGAGAGACTTTAGTATATAGTTATTAGTAACATAGAATAACCTTTCTATATTAAAATAAAATAAGAATAAATAATTAAAATAAGATAAATAGTTATTAAGCTCTAAATAGAAGAAACCCTTGTTAGTAGCTCTTTTATTATTATAAATAAATACCTAAAAGATAGTAATAATAATAGTAATATAAGATATCTTTATAGAATATATAGTATATTAATAAAAAAGAAGAAGAAGAATAAAGAAAAGAGAAAAATAACAAGTTAGGAATAACTAGTAAGATAATATAGAGAAATATTAGAAGGATAAGAATAGTACAAATAAAAATACAGAAGATAATGAGATATTATAAGAGAAAAAGGGATGATACTTCCTAAGCATATAGTAAAATAATATAAGAAATTATAATAGAGTTTAAAGAATTATTCTTATTAGAATAATATTATAAAGTTTAAAAGTATTAATATATCGCTAGGATAATAATAACTATATTTATAAATAATAGAAAGAATAACTAGAACCTAATAATGACAATAATAAAATTTAGTTTTATTATTCAAATAATAAAAAATTACTTACATAAATAATAATATTATAGTGGAATAATTACTAGTATTAAAGAGATATTCTATATAATAAATAGTTAGTAATAATATACAAGCTTTATAATAGATATTAATGTCAGTTTATCTGTTATAAGCTACCACGCCATAGCGCCATTAGGTAAATAGTCGGCCTATACAGCCTATATATACTATATAGCTAATACTAACTACGTGGCCATATAGGCTATATAGGCCCTATTTCTATATATATAGCCACGCGTTACATAATATAATAATAATAAGAATGAATAACCAGAATACTACTTTATACCTATATAGTAAGATTACATATAGTATATATTACCTTCTAGATAAACTAATACTAATTAGTAGTTAACCCTTCCTCCTAGTTACTACTATACTATAGGTTAGTAAGAAGTATCTTAGTAGAAAAAGTACTTATAACTTTTCAACCTAAAACCTATAGGTAAAAAATCGTAAGATTTATTCTATTTAGATATTTCAAACCCTCTCCACCCTGAGACTCTAACTAGGAGACTCTAAATTATATATTAATACTTTAAGGAGACTTTTAAGAGACTTAAGTAGTAATATTATATAAAAACCCTTATTTTAATTAAATCAAGATATTCTATATAGTATATTAAAGACTTTAAGTAGTAGGTTTAAAGGTAAGAAGCTTTTTCATCTAAGATTCTTAATACTATTAACTAGAGTGTATTTAGTAAATATACTTCTTAAGTTTTATAACCTTTCCCTAGTTACTAAAGTTTATAATATTTATAGCTTCTTATAGATACCTTAGAGCCTCCCTGATCCCTACTGAAGTTCTAACTCTATATAGTTCTACTAAGCTAGGCCCTTAGTATAGCTAAATAAAGCGTATTTAGTAGATATATTTAAATACTTATATAGCCTCTTGAGACCCTATATAGCTTAAAACGACAAAAGCCCTCTCCTATAGCCCTTAAGGCTCCCTAAAGGCTAAATGGCTATGCTAACTTCTTATGGTAATGCTATACAACAATAATAACTACCTTTTCCTATAGCCCTTAAGGCTCTATAAGGGCTATAATTATACTACTTACTTAAGGCATAGTTTATAATAAGAGCCCTCTCCTATAGCTTCTAATAATAACTTTAGAGACTACTAGAAAGTATATAATATTACCACCCTCTTGAAGTAATACTTTTATAACTATATAGCCGTATAGTTTTTATAGCTATGTAGCCTTATAGCCTTAAGTTTAAATAAAACCCTATACCCTTTTGATTTCTAATATCTACTTAAAGAGATCCTAATAATTAATATAACTATTATAATTATATAGAGGGATAGATAGGTAATAGGTTTAGTAGTAAAAGAAAGATATCAAAAAAGACGGTATTTTATAGCTAGCTATTTAGGCCTTCTATAAATAGATAATATCGCTATAGTATAAATAAAAAGTCGCTAGTATTAGTCTATCTATTACAGGCTACTATACTATAGCATTATTAAGTAAATAGTTAGCCTATATTACTTATATATACTATATAGCTAATACTAGCTATATGGCTATATAGGCTATATAGGCCCTATTTCTATATATATAGCTATACGCCACATAATATAATAACAATAAGAATGAATAACCAGAATACCACTTTGCACCCATACAGCAAGATTACGTACAGCATACATTACCCTCTAGATAAACCAACAATTAAGGAGTATATAATTATAACTTTAGGTATTAAAGCTTTTAGAGAGGGGGATAGTTATAAAAATATATCAATAGGACTATATAGTATACCTAATAACTAGCTAGCTATAGCTATTAAGATACTAGAAAGAGTTTTTAGCTAAAAGATTATAATTTAGATCTTTCAAGCAATAGTCTATATAGTAATATAGATTTTATTATTACATCTAAACCTTTCCTGGTTAAGGCTTTTAGCTATACTCTTATAAATATATTATGAAATCTACTTAAGAGATATACTAATAGGTATAAGGTTAATAAGTTCTACTTCTATAGAGTTTAAAATAATAATTATCTATTTCTTAGACTTCTAAATAGTAGGTAATCTAATAAAATAGATAATATAACTATTAGTAGATATGTATAATAATCTATTATTAGTAAAAGTAGTATCTATTATAATATAGAGATTTAGATTGATTATAAGATTTATTCTTCTAAATATAATATTATAATTAGTAGTATTAATAAGATATTAAAAGAGGTATTTAATAATATATTAAGAAGTAAGAGGAAGATTAGTATTTACTTAATATAGTTTACTAATAGTATAAGTGATAATTTAGTTAAATATTAGTAATTAACTAGTTAAAATAATTAGTTTACTCTATATAGAATTAGTAAGATTAATTATTATATTTATCTTTTAACTATATAATCAGAACATCCTTATTAATAGGAAGAGGGGTTTTAATAGTATAAAATCTATAATAATTAAAATAATATAAAATAGAATTAATATATTTATATTAGAATAAAAAGATCTTTATAATACTATAATAGATCTAAAATCCTAAAAATTAAATAATAATACTAAGATCCTTAAGAAGGTATATAGCTTTAAATATCTTATTAATCTTCTTTATAATCTTAAGTATAGGAGTAGCTATAGTATTATTATTAATATATATAAAAGTATAAGTATTAAGACTCTTATTAACAAAAAAGTAAATCTCCTCTTTAATAAGTATAAAGCTAATCTTCTTTATTTTGGCTATAATAAGTTAGAATTACTAAAAAAACTCTTATAGAAGTTATATAAAACCTTATAGAGTAATTAAACTCTGTTCATACTATTAGAATAATCTATAAGTTAATAAATATAGATTTAAATACTTCAAAATACTAGAATAATAAAGAAAGTAGTATTAGTATTATATATCTTATATAAGAAATAGTAAAATATAATAATAGTGAAAAAGAAGTATATAATAATAAAAGTTACAATAATAATATAGACTTCTTAAGATAACTAGTTATCCTTCTTATAATTACTATAGATAACCCATTAAACCTTAAATCTTATAATATT
This sequence comes from Colletotrichum orbiculare MAFF 240422, assembly GCA_000350065.2. Taxonomy (NCBI): domain Eukaryota; kingdom Fungi; phylum Ascomycota; class Sordariomycetes; order Glomerellales; family Glomerellaceae; genus Colletotrichum; species Colletotrichum orbiculare. The sequence goes on along the minus strand of AMCV02000019.1, from coordinate 1,033,012 downwards.
ATTTAAAATATTAGTTTTAATATTAAAGATCTATATATTTAAAAAGACTTTAATACTAAAAAGCTTATTAATAATATAAAAAGTCTCCTTAGTATCTATTTAGTTAATCTTGAAATTATATATAAGCTTTTAATAAGAAAACTAGAGAAAGCTCTCTTTTATTCCTTTAATAATATAAAAATAGAATAATCTAAAAGAAGAACTTTTAATAATACTATAGTAATAAGAAGAATAATAGTAATTTAAATATCTAAATTGATATAAATATTTATAGTAAAATAAGTATTCTTCTTATTATAAAGATAAAGATTATAGGCTTCATAATAATAACCTAATAGTTTTACTATAATAATATAGTAAGGATAGTTTAAAGTAGAAATAGTAGGAATATCAACTAGTTCAATTATCAGTAGATTAATATTAAGATCTAAATAATCTAATTCTTGTTTCTAAATAATATCTATAAAATTATTATTTCCCTTATTATTTATAATATTAATAAGTTTTAATTAAATAGTAGTAATAAGAAGAAATAGGGTTTTTAATAGTAAAGCTATGTATTTGATAATATAAATATTGTTAGTTTAATATACTTCTAAAGTAACTTCTTTCTCTATTAATAAAGAATTCTTTATAATAGTAATATTTTAAGTTAAAATCTACTTATAATATTATTAATTGGTTGTATTGAAGGTCTTTAATCTATTTAAAGTCATATACCTCTCGGGGTCCCTTTAAAGGTAGTTATACCCTATAGTTAGCTCTTGCCTTATATATTCTATAGATAATACTAGTTCTAAGGAACCATTTAAATAGAAGAAATCTTAAGTAGTAATAATACGGTTAGTTAATATAATTACTAACAAATAGGGAAAGTATAAGCCTATTTATTATAGTTACTTCTTTAAAGGATTATAATAAGTTATTATATAATACTGATATTAGCTAGCTAGTAGCGCCTATTGCTAGTTATTAATAGTTACTAGTTATAAATAGCTATTAATAAGAACTAATACTTAGTAGTAGTTATTACGCTTAGTTTATATAACTAGAAGGTTTATAACTACTAGTTATACTTACTTACTGTAGGATTCAAACCTACTACTCTTACTGTAAAATAGTAAAAGCCAGCTAGACGTTAAATTACTACATTAAGTGGGTCTAATTATAATATTAGATCTATAGGTTAAATTTATTAAATAGAAAATTATAATTAATATTACTAAGTTTAATATAATTATTAAAAAGGTGTAAAATAGTCTTATTAGAAGCCTTATAAAAATAAATATTATAATAATAAAAAGCTTTCTTTATATTAAGAATATAAATATAGTAAAAATCGCTATATAAAGAGTTATAATTGATAAGAAAGCTTTTTATGATATATATTTCTATCTTAGCTATATAAAGAGGATATTAATTTCTTTTTTTATAAATATAAGTAATATATTAAAATATGTAAATATACTTAATATATAGAGGCTTATAATTCTTAGTTAGATTTAACTTTCTTATTATAATTTTATAAAAACTGAGTTTTCTCTTATTATTTTAAAGCAAGAAGTTATAAATCTAAATAGTAATATTAAGAATATAGTTTTAGAATGCCTTAAGTAGATTATTATTAATAAGTATAATATAAGCTACTTTAATAATAGTCTAATTAATATATTTTATTATTCTATTTATTAATAGTATATAAGTAATAGTTAGGTTAAATTCAATATCTATAAAATAGGGGTTTCTAAATACTTTCTTAAACTCTAAAATACTATTATAAACCTATAACTTTATAATTAATATAGTTATATTAATAAAGGTATTATTAAACCTCTTCATAACCTGAAATATAATATTATAATAATAAATATTAAATAAAATGAATTAGTAATAACTATGGTTGTAATTAAGAAAATAAAGAGTATACTTCTTACTTATTATAAATTATAGCTTAGTTTTAATAAAGTCAAAATAAATCTCTTTACCTATTTAAGTAGAAAGGAGATGGATATTATAACTAATAATCTCTATAGATTTAGCAAAATAATATACCTTATAGTAAAAAGAGTTAATCTCTTCCTAAGTAAATTATATGTTAATATAATAGTAAGTTTTAATAACTTATAATAAATAGATATGGTTGTATTAAAGGTCTTTAATCTATTTAAAGTTATATGCCTCTTAGGATCTTTTAAAGGAAGCTATACCTAGTAGTTAGCTCTTGCCTTATTTACCCTCTAGATACTACTAATACTAAGGAACTATTTAAATACAAGAAACCTTGAGTAGTAAATATAGTTAGTTAATATAATAGCTAATAAATAGAAGATATATATATATTTATATCTATTATAGTTATCTTTTAAGAGATTATAATTAGTTATATAATACTAATACTAATTAACTAGTAATATTTATTACTAGCTATTAATAATTACTAGCTATTTATAGCTACTAGTAAGAGCTAATAATTAGTAATAATTATTACGCTTAGTTTATATAACTAGTAGGAATACTACTTATAATTACTTGCCGTAGGATTCAAACCTACTGCTCTTGTTGTAAAACGGTAAAAGCCAGCTAGACGTTAAACCACTACGTCAAGTGGGAAAAATAAATAGATAAAGATAAAATATTAATATATTATCTTAAGTATAAGATATACCTTTATTTTAACTCTAATTAAACTAACAGTAATACTTATGGAACTAATAATACTATTAGATGTATTAATAATATAAATATTATATACTTAGTAGACTTTAATAAGATCTTAATAAGATGAAATATTAATAAGATTTATAATATAATAATTATACTTAATATAACTTCTTTAAAGTATATTTAAACTAAGTAGATTAATAAAACTAAAAGGTTTATATTTAGTATTTTTAATATTCTAATTAATAGTCTTAGAAGGAATAGTAGGATTTTCTACCTCAAAAAAATAATACTTATACCTTCTAGTCTTACTAACTTATTATTAATAGTAGTAAAAAGTTAGAAATTATTATAAATATTATATATTATAAAGAGAGTGAGGTTATTAAAAACTAAGTTAGAAGAACCTGAGTTAACCATAATATTTAAGTTTATAATAGCTTTATTATTAACTATAGTATTTATTACTTTAAATATTCTTAATAACTTCTACATAGTAAGGCTAGTAATAGCTAAACTTCTAATAATACTTATAGATCTCTTCATAAAAACTAATAAAGTTAAAATTAAGGTTATTTTATTGGTATAATTCTTACTATATATATACTTTATGATATAAACTATAAATTATTCATAATACTTATAATCTATAAAGATAACATTTAAATAAATAATCTAATACTTCGAAGTTAGATAATCTCTCTTATAATAAGAATACTTATTACCCTTCTTCTTAATAAGAATATTATTTAAAGTATTACTTAATATATTATGGTTACTAGTAGTAATTATTTTATAATATAGAGTAAGACCTATCTTTTATTCTTTATCTTAAGTAAGAATATAAATAATTTTAATCATATTAGTTTATATAAATTTCTTATTATTATTAGTATAGTATTCATAAGTATTAAATAATCTTAATTTAAAATAGTTGAGAAGTATAATAACTTAGAAATAGTGAGTATTCTAATTATAAAGCTTTATAATATAAGTATATAAATACTAAATATACTTAAGGGTATTATAAAGAGTCTTATAATTATAAGTATTACTTTTAGTAAACTTATTAATAAGAATACTAATAGTATCTTCTAAAACCTTAAGGATATAGTTCTCTAGTATTCTTATAAGTATATAAAAATTACTATTATTAGTCTAATTAGTATTAGATAACTTATTAATTAATATATTATATAGTGAAATAAGTAAGCTATATATTATATTATAATTATTTTCCTATATTATATATATTAATATATTAACAGTTAATTCAGCTATATTAGAATTAATATATTTCTTTATTAAATTTATTTAACAATATCGTTTTAATTAATATATACTATAAAGATTAATTAGACTTATTTTTGAAGTTTAAAATAAAAAATATAACTATCTTATCATTAGAATACCTAATTATAATAGGATTTAAAAACTATAAGATATATAGTTATGAATATTATTATTTTTCAAATTATTTAAAAAATCAATTAGAGAATAAGAGAAGGACTATTTAGTTTAAGAATATTAATCTATTATTTAAATAGGGGTGTTTTAAAAATAAAAAGAAATACTAATTTATTTATAGGTAATAAATTGAAAATAGCTTAGGCTTATAACTTATAAGACCTTATAGGTAATAAGACTAAAGGTAACGCTAAATATATATATAAAGAGGGGAAGGTCTTATAGCTACTTATATAGCTGAGGGGCGTCCTAATAGCTGTAGTTTAAGCTATTATATAATGTAGCCTAGGTAGCTACTAGCTACCCCTTAATACTAAGAAACTTATAGAAATCTTCTAGAATTATATTTATTACTATTTTATAATACTAGTTTAATTAGAAACTTTCATAAGTTGAAGATTCTCTAAGGTTATATTTAAAAATATCTTCTTCGAAATAAAAATTAGAAGACTATTCATAAAAGATATATAATACTCATATATTTTCTGGAAAATTGTACTTAATATGTATTTTAATAAAACTACTTTAAAAATAGATATATAATTTAGAGATAAATAAAGGTTTTGAAATTTAGTATAATTTGAATGTTTATTTTGTTTAGAAGTATTAATTTTAACATTATATTATTAAATACCTTAGTTCTTCTTAAGCTTCTTAATATATGTTTATTCTCAATTTACTTTGATAATTCTAATAACAAGAGTAAATAAGAAAAGGTATTATTACTTATAAAGAACTGTAATAGATAATTATAAGTCTTAATCTAGAAGGATCCCTATAATAAAACTATTGAGTTTTAAAAAAACAATACAATAATAATTATATAAGAGATTTAACTATTTTGGTATTTATAAATCAAATAATATTCTTAGTGAAATAAGCTAAATAACAACTAGTAGTAAAACCAAAAGAATTATAAACAATTACTACTAGTACTAGATAAACAGTAAATACCATATTAATTCAGAATTTACTTTAAAGATAACTATAAATTTGATATAGAAACTATTATTACTATTATATATTCTAATAATAATAAATCCATATTATATATCATTAATATAGTATTAATATTTATAGCTGCAAGATTCCCAAAATATATGTCTATAAGAGATATATAGTATATATTAAAAATATATAAGATGAATATATATTAATATCCCCTAAGGGAGGGGCTAATAGCTCGCTTTCTATTATGACTATTAGTAGTCATATTACCTCCTATAGTATAACTTTAGCCCTCCTACCCCCCTACTAATTACTATAGCTAGCTTCTAGTTAATTTAGAGCTAAACTCCTTATAGCTATAGTAGCTAGTATATTTATCCCGTGTCAACTTTTTTATAGATAATAAATAGCTAATAACTCCTTACATTATAAACTTATGTCCTTACGCCTTTATAGCTATTAATATATAATTCAAATATCTTAAGACATTTAACTACTACTAATTATAGGCGTTCTATTTAAATATTTATTATAACCTTAATATCTATAACTTTAATATTCTTATTATAGACTAAGTCTCATCTACTTTTAAAATAAGACTTTATATTATTAATATAAAAGCTTTCTATTATTAATATAAGCTAACTTATAATCTCTATATTAATATAATAAGATTTAGCTTATTCTTATTAGTAAATAATCTTAATATCTCAATCAAGTATAATTAATATATAAATCATACTTACATAGATTAGATATTTCTAGTATAATTAGATAGCCTTTAAAACTCCTATAATTATATTATTATAATATTCTAAAGGAACTAATAACTAATATTATAATAAGATATTAATATTAAAGTATTATCTAATTAATATCGCGTTTCTAATATTACTAGTTTAATATAGTAATTTATAAGATAATTAGATAATTTTCTTTCTAAATATCTACAAGCTGCCTATTAATTATAATATTTAGAATAATTTTATTAAGGCTTAGTCTGATATACTAATCGCCTTAATTATAATCCTTATAACTAGATATCTCTATATTTATCTTATAATTATCTTTTCATTAGTAGCTATATAGATTTTAAGGAGATTTTAGGTTTATTATAAAGGTTATAAAAGAGTAATAGATTATAAAATACCTAGCTTTTAGTATTCTATTTTATTATATGTTTAAGAGGTTTATAAAAGTTCTCAATCCTATAACCTTAGTAGTTATTTTTAGCTATATATATTAAGCTTTAGTTTTAATAAGGCTTTCTTTCTATAGATTGTTATTATAAGGTCTTCTATTACTATAGGGTTGAATATTAGAATTAGAAGTATAATTATTTATAATAATAGGTAGTTTTATTACTATTTTTACTAATTATAAGCTATCATTAGTATATATACTATTACTAGGTAAAGCTTATAGTTGAATCCATGTCTAGGGTGTAGAGCTTGTATACTATTTCAAGTATAAAGTAAAAGTAACTAAATTGATATCCCCTTAATAGAATCATAATTAATATAAGATGAAATTTCACTACTAAAAGCTTTAAAGAAAAAGTAATGATAGAAATAATTAAATAAAGATTATATTAATTAAAACTTATAATCATATTAATAAAGTTCAATAATACTATATTCCCCTATAAAAGATCTACAAGATTATATATAATAGAACACTAGAAATACTAAAATAGGAAATACCTTAGAATATAATTAGAATAGTTAATTGTACTAGTAGTTTTAATAACTTTATATTAACTCTATTGATCTTTAGAATATATCTATATTTTAATATAATATTACTACTATTACTAGATATCATACGATATATATTATGTATCTAATATATAATAGAAGAAACATTTAAGATCTATATATCGTACTAGGTTTCAAATATTTTTAATGTATATAATAACTTCTCTATTATATTATACTATTAGTTATTAGTTTAATTAAATATATATTTATCTACTAAGAATACTAAACCTAAACCAGATTTTTCAAGTTTGTCTTAATCAATAATAAGATATATATTATAAAGATAAAAAGTAAACCTAGTACTTTCTAAATCTAATAATAAAGGTATACTACTAGTTTTGAATTTGAAGAAATAATAATCAAAAGCTCTATAATGATAAAGCTGAAAGTGAAAATCTATTAAAAGAAATAATTAGAGTAATAATACTCAAAGAAACTTCATAGTAAAAGTACTTATATAAAAATAATATCTTTATTACGGAAGCTAATTTCTCTAATACTATTATTAATTTACAATTAGTAAATATAATAATTAATCGATTATTTAAATAATATAAAACTAGTTATCTCTATTTATAATATTTATATCTAGATTATAGTATATATATATATACTACATATTATAAAGATAAATCTATATAATATTCCTTTTATTCTTATTAGTTCAAATAAAGGGAGGAATTAATAGCTCGCTCTCTATTATCACTATTAGTAGATATATTACCCCTTAAAATGTAACTTTAGTCCTCCTATCCCCCTACTAACTATTCTAACTAACTATAAGAATATACTAATAGGACTACGTAGTATACCTAGTAACTAGCCAGCTATAGCCACAAAGGCACAAGAAAAAGTTTTCAGCTAAAAGATTATAATTTAAATCTTTTAAGTTATAATCTATATAATAATATAGACCCTATTTATATATTTATTTTTTTCTTAGTTAAGGCTTTTAGCTATACTCTTATAATTCTTTTACTTCTGCTTAATCTATAAATAATTAATATAAATAAGGATGTTAGGTAGTAATTATTCTAATAGAAAATAGCTACCCTATAGGTATAGACTTAATATAAGTTTTCATTAATTTTAATAATTAATATCTAACTTAATTGAGGTATATAGTAAAATTACTAATATTGTACTATATCATTACTAGGAGTCAAATAAATAAAGTAGTAATAATAATAGGATAATAATTCCTAGAGAACATACTTCTAAAAAGAGCTATTACTTATATATTATTTAAGATAATATAAACTTTCATATTAATATGGATTTCTATTTATAATATATTAAAGAAGTTAAAATAAGAGACTCATTAAAAGACTTTATATAAGGTATATTTTAAAGAGGGGAATACCTATTTCTTAATATAGAAAGAAAGGAGATAATAAGTTTTATTATAACTTTCAAATCTAAGTAGTCATTATTCCCTTTGTAATTAGTATTAAGACTTACTAAGTAATTCAAATTATTTTTCTTACTATTATTCCTACTAATATTAGACTTAATAAGTATTATAAAGAAAATATTTAAAACTATATAGTCTTAAATAGTAATAGATTAAGAATAGATATAGAAGTAATGAGAAGCTTATAAGGAATAGATTATAATCTTTATCTAATAATATTAAGGGGGTGGGTCACGTAACCCTAAGCCTCTTAGGCTCCCCTTATATCTCTAGCCTCTAGCTAGCGACTCTTGCTATAGATATCACTACTACAATAGATACTATAAATACTACATATCGTCATACTATATATAGGTTATAAGCCTAGAGGCCCTCTAGGGGGCCCTTTTACCTTATGATATTATTCATAACCCTTCTTATACTCTATTTTTATTATTAATAACATTATTTTTCAATATATTACGAATTTTTACTAGCTTTCTCATACCTTCCCTCTAAAGTATAAGAAACTACACTTTAACCCTACTACTTATACCTTCTATATTATATATATTGTTTTACTAAAAATAACCCTTTTAGTATCTTCTACACTTTATACTTTCTATATTATTTAACCTTTTTAATATCTTCTATACTTTATACCCTCTATATTATTTAACTATTTATTTAATACCTTCTATACTTCTTTTACTTATACTTTCTACATAATATTACTTTCCTTCCTTCCCTTAATTATTATAACTATTAGTTATTATTAGTTTCTTATCCTCTGAAGTAAAGCTAATTACTATTACTAAAAGCTTATAATTAAGGCTTTTCTTGATAAATATTATTACGAACCGTACCGTTAGGCCTATAGAGATAGGTAGGTTAAAGGTTATTTATATTAGAAGCTATCTATAGAGCGGTACTATCTGATATATAGGTTTATAAGTATATTTTATATAAGAAGTATTTTATATAAATAGGTTATATAACTTAGGATAGTAGCCTATATATATATAAAGTTATTATAATATATCCCCCTAGATATAACTATATCTAAATAAATACTAACTAATATATAAAATCAGTTAAAAATCCTTATCCTATATATATATAATTTTTAAAATATATAATAAATAAAATAAAAGAAATACCAATTATTTCTAAAATACTATATTAAATATAGATAGATATAGAGTTACTCTTTTTATAACTATAAATAGTATTTATTTAAGATATTACTTTCAATTAGAATAAGTTATAAAGATATAATTAGTTAATAGTATTTTTTATAATACTTTTGTTTCAATTTTCTTTTCTTCCTAGATTATTATTACTATTAGTATATAAATTTGTATTTAAAATTATTTTATATATATATATATATATATATATTTACTACTAATAGTATTTTATAGAAGAATAATTATAATAACTTCCCTTTTAGAGATTATTTATACCGTTTTATACTAAGTAGTACTAAGCAAACTAAATACTAGTAATAATAATTAGAATAGTTCCCCTATATTAAAACTAGAAGAGTAGATTAAATCCCCTATAAGTAATAATAGTTAGAATAGCTCTCCTATATCTAAGCATTAGGAGTAAGATAAAAAACCTATAAGTAATAATAACTAGAATAGCTCTCCTATATTTAAACTTAGTAAAGAATAGTAGCTTTTTAGTAAGTTTATTAAATGATAGGTTTCTAAGATACTATTAAATAATACTTTATTTTAAAAGAAGAATAATTTATAGGAATAAGAAATAATAACTTAACCTTTAAGAAGATTTAGAAAACATTCCTACTAGGGGAAGGGAGTAATAATTCTTTTCTTAATAAGTATTACTAATATTAATCTAATATATTAATAGTATTTAGTTATCTGTTTTATATATTAATAATAATATAGAAAGTATAAACCTAAGGGGAAATAAAATAGTAAACTAAAGTTAGATAGCTTTTATAAATATTATATATAAGAATTATATTTATAGTATACTTACTAGGAGCTTATAGGATAATAATTATTATATAAAGTCAACTTAGTTAGATAAATACTAATAGTATATTATAAGTAAGATTCTATATATATTTTTATCTAGCTAGCTAGTAATATTAAGATTCTAATATTTTAAATTTATCTAGAATAGTAATCTTATTACCTTAGTATATCTAATAGGTTTTATACTATTTATAATATAAACTAACTATTATCTAGAAGTTTAAATAAGTTAAAATTATATTATAACTAGTACTTTTTAATAAGTTTAATAGTAGAAAGTCTACTTCTTAGGAAATAGCTAATAAGATAACTATTTTAGAATAAGTTCCTACTTTTATACCTATAGGTTAGGATTGAAGTTATTCTAGATTAATACTTATTAAAAATACCTCTAGAATTAATATTTATCTAGTTATAGCTAGTCTTTCTATTTATAAGTTATAACTAGCTTTTAATAGCTTTTTTACTAGGAATATTCTATAAGGTATTATTAACTTATGTATAGATATTATATTTCTATATAAAGTTATTTTCTTATGTAGAAAGTAAGGGAACTAATATAGTACCTTTAAATATTTTTTTAAAATTTCTTATACTAGCTGCTTTTTTAAGTAAACTTTATATTTTTTTATAATTTCTACTTTATAGAGTAATTTTAGTTCTCCTAGCTTCTATACCATTAAATTATATTCCTCTTAAAAATAGTATATTTATAAATATAACTAGAATTATAAATAGTAGAATAATCAAAATTTATATTTATAAGTAAAGAAAGGAGATTAATAGAATGAAAAAGTTATAATTAGATCTTATAAGGAATATCTACTAGGTATCTAATATACTTATAGGTAATTATTTATATAATTATTCTAAAAGGCAAGCTTCTTATAAAGATTTCTCTTAAAATTATACTTTTTAAAAATTAAAACAAGTTTAGAAGTATTTAAACTAAGTCTATTTATTAATCTATCAATAAGTATATTATTTACTAGTATATAGATAATATTAAATAAGCTTACTACATACTTCTAATATAGTTATATATTCTAGATATTTATATAGTAGAAGTATATAGAGATTTACTTATTAGTATTAATTATAAAGCGAATTATTTAGCTATTATTATAATAGATCTTCTAGATATCGCCTAACTCTAAAGTAATATTTTTAAAAAGTTATTTAAGTATTATAATTTCTTTTATAATATATTTAAGTATTAGGAGTTCTATTTTAGTAGTAGATATAATAATAGTAATCTAATAAGTAGATTTCTATTAGATTAGTTTTCAAAAGAAGGAGATTATATATCCCTAAGAGGACTTTTATATTCTATTATTATTAATAAACAAAATATCTCTTATAATTAGTAATATTTATTTATCCCTTAAGTTATTATAATAAATTATAAATAAGTAAGTGGAGTATAAATAATAGATTATCTAGTTAATTATTAAGAAGTATTAATAAGAGGGATTTATAAGATAATATAAAAGTTAAATATATATAGAAGAGATATTAAAATAGATTATAATTAATATATAAAATACTAATTTAGTCTTTTTTTATAATTCTTTAACTTTAGAAGTTATAGTAATATTTAGATTTAAGATAAAAAAGATTATAAGAATAGGGATTAGAAGT
>AMCV02000019.1:1005494-1020717 GCA_000350065.2 Colletotrichum orbiculare MAFF 240422 | reverse complement strand
AAGTATGTATAAGTCTTTATTTATAAAATAAAGTCCTGAGTAAATAAGTATTAATAAGAACTCTGTATATTAAAAGAATAATATATTATATAAACCATAGAATATATAAATGAGTTTAATATAACTTCTAGATTATTAGAAACTTTCTAGGAGCTAGTGTTATATAGGAGTTCTTTTAGGATTAAAGTAAGTATTAAAGAAAGTATTAATAATATTTAGTTAGAATATTTCTAAGTTGAAATATACTATAATTACTATTATTATATAGAAAGTTTATATAGTTAATATTATAGTATATATTTATTTAAGAGGATCTGGTTATTATAAGTTGCTATATATATAAAACCTTATTTTATAGTAGTTAACGAATCTATCTTTATCCTTCTTATATAAGAGAATTTATTTAAAGAGAATTAGCTTTCAAATTTATCTTATAGGATGACTTTTTAGGTCTCCTTCTTTTAAAGTATATTTATCTCTATATATATTATTTATAAGAAGAAATCCTTAAGTTATTCTAAGAAGTAAAAGATTTCCTTTTATATAATTAGTAGTTTTAGGAGTTAGTTTATATATATATAGTAGAATACTAATAAGATAAGGTAATTAGTTAGTTAAAAAGGAGTAAAATAGTTATTTAGAAGTAGTAGTATCTTTTAGACGTTATTTAGAATATAGAGTTTCTATTAATAGAATTAGATTAAATTTCCTAATTTCTTATTTTACTAAACTTACTTAACTATAAATATTATTTATAGAAGAAGCTTTTATATAAAAATACTTTATCTAAGAAGTTCCTATTAAAATAATAAGGTAGAATATAAAATAGTTCTATAATTTATTCTAAGTAAGGTACAACTAACTAGATAAATATAAGTTAGGAGGAATTTTATATATTTAGATAGTAGCTATAAATATAAAATATATAAAGTACTAGTTGAAATTATTATTTCAAAATAAATCTAATTTAAAACCTTAGACTTTATAGCTATTTTATATTAGTTAGTTATTCTTTATAATTCTTATATATTAGGGTTTAACTATTAAAATGAGTTTACTCCTTATTATATATAACTATAGATTTTAATTATAAGTAATATATATAGTATCTTTATTTATTATTAAAATAGATAGTTTTATTAGTTTATCTATTTAGATATAAATAATATCTTTAATTCTTTATTAAGTAGAAGTTTTGTGAGATTAATATTCCTAAGTAAATTATTTAACTTAAGAATTAACTCTAGTATTATTAATTATTCCCCTTATTTTAGAAGAAACCTACTAAGGGTAGTTGTAATATCTTAAAATTCCTTCTTAGCTTCTATAATAATACTTAGGATAGTTAATATTTTATAAGATAGGATCTAAGTAGTACTGACTAAAGTAAGAATCCTAAATATCTAGAATATATTATTTATAATATTAGAATTTTCCTCAATCTCTTGAATTATTATTTAAATAAAGTCTTTGAAGATAACTTATTTAATATCTTCTTTTATATAGAACTTAGATTTATTAAACTTAATATTTTATATTATAATTATTTAGTTAAATAAAGGGATTTAGATCTAATAGAAGTTATATATATTAAGTATTGTTAAAATATTAGGCTATAGGTGTTTACCCTATAGTAGTACTCGACTTACTGTTGAATATTCAGTAGAATATTCTACCTCGTTCTTTTATAGGGTACTTACTAGTAATTAATGTTTATATATGTAAATACTGACGTAAGCCTGTATACTGGAATATTCTAATGATTACTAATTAGAATATTCTAGAACTAAGCGTAGTACTATAAAAGAAGGCTTTTATGCTCTCTTTTAGTATGTAATTAGATTGACTAACTATAATACTCTTTTACTGAATATAACTATTATTCACTCTTTTATACTATATATTCTTTCCCTGAGAATATTTAATATATATACTTTTAACGTAAAGTATTACTTTACTGGATATAAGCTATCTGCCTACCTATTTTTCAATAGGTTATAAGCCTAGGGTTTTATTATTTATATTATTCTATTAAATCTTGAGATCTTCTTAATTGAATTATATAAAACTTAATAATCGAATTATCTATTATATCTCAAAAAGAATTCAACTATTTATATCAGCTAATGTAATATTTAATATAGTAATATTATATATATTTATTTATTAAAACTTCTTTTTTTTACTTATTAGTAATCCTAGAGTTACGACTTCGATATTACCCTACTTCTTTTATAGGGTACTTATTTAACTTATTTAAATCGACTTTTTAAAAATTAAAAAAACTGATTTTCTGTATTAGTAATACTACTTAGTTATTAAGTAGTATTTTAGCCTTACTATTTAGTTAAATTCTTAGCTACTTTCAGAAGCCTTTTAGCTAAAAATATACTATATTTATAGTTATAGCTGATATTATTAAGATTGTTACAAGCTATTTAATACCTGAAAAATAGAGGCTAATAGGTACTGAAAACTAGTCTACCTAGTTCTACTCCTTAAAGCTTTATTTTAAGTTTTTAAAATTATTCAATTTTTTAAAAAATAAAGAAGCCTATAAAGCTATAACCGAAGAATAAAAAGTTTAGGCTCTATTACTTATATAATAAAATATTACTATAGAGCTTTTAAGTTTTATTTTCGATTTATAAGACCCCTATCTAGCTATAACTATTTTAAAAGCTAGTTATAAGGGTATTAGTCCTATATTATAATAATAGCTATATCTCGAGTTTTATATTATAAAATTCGAAAATTATAGTTTTCTTATTAAATTTATTAGTATTTTTAAAGGTTATTTATCTAAGTTAGCTACTATAGGTATTAATATAGCTGATATTAATTAAAAAACCGTTTTTATAGTAGTTTTATAGTGTTTTTACCCTGTATAGTTAGAGCGTTAAAGGTCTAATTTAAGGCTAATAGAGCTTCTTACTTTATAGGTTCTTATAGCTAATATTGTAGATAAAAACTACAGGGAGTTTAATACTTTTATATAAAATAGTTTTATTAAAAAGTCTTTTAGAAAGTCTACTATATTTAATCTTTCTAAAAAATCTGAAAGATCTAAAAATAGATCTAAAAGCCCTATTTATAATACTAAAAAACGCGTTAAAGAAGGAAAATCCTACTAAAAAGATTATTTAAAAGATTTAAAGCTTTCTAATAGGTAATAAAAGCTTACTTCTAAGGCTTTTATAATTTCTATAGCTTTAGTTATATTAATTAAAATAAAGCTTAAGGGTTCTATAAATAAGGTTTTTATAGTATTTAAAGGTACTATTTATTAGGAAAATTTATTATTAGGTACTAAAAGGCTTTCTAAGCTTTCTAAGAAGCTTAAAAATATAATATTTTATTTTAATAAAAATCGTTAGTTTTATAATATAGGCTTTACTATTTATATAGCTAATAGCCTTTAGTTTTTTACTAAAATAGATACCTTATAAAACCTAGCCCCTATATTTATAAATAGGAGTCTTATAAATCCTTCTAATATAAATACTATAAAACTACTTATTTACTATAAGAGTTCTATAAATCCTATAAAATTAACTAATACTTTTTATATTCTAGAATTTCTAATTAATATTTTTTCTAGAGTATTATACTATAATAAGAGTAGTTTTATTAGGGATAATATTTTATATAATACTAAAAGCAACTTTTTTATAGCTCTAAATTTATAGTATGAGTTCTATTTACCTATAACTATAAAAAAACTTATAAAACCTTTACCTACTAAAAGCTATTATAATTCTTAGCTTTTTCAGAAAACATAAAAGGAAATTTTCTAAAAATATAATATAACTATTATACTTATACTAAAATCGACTAAATTTATAGATAATTCTAATTATAGTTTAGTAAGGTTTATAATATCTACTAACTATAATATAGAGCTTTCTGAAAATTTAGTTAATTTATCTATTAAGTTATAGAGCCCTACTCAAGTTATAGAAGGCTTTATAGTAGATTTTAAGGCTTTTATAGTTAATAAAGCTTCCAAATTTAAAGCCGAGTTAACTACTATTACTATAGAGTAGCATTGTTGCCTAGGGTATTTTAGTTATCCCTTTTTAGCTAAAACAGCTAAAATTACAGAAGGGATACCTATAAATTAGCTAAAAAAGGCTGATTTATAGTGCCCTAACTATACTAAAAGTAAAATTATAAGGTAATAGTTAAGAATTAGTTATAATAAGGCTATTAAACTATTTTATCAAATCTATATCAATTTAATTAAAATAAGCCTTACTAATAATATAAGGAATAATTATACTATTCCTTATATTGATAATTATAGTTCCTATAGAGCTATAGATTTTATAGCTAAAAAAGACGAAATTTTGAGCTATATTATAGCTTAACTAGAGTACTATAAAACTTAATTAAAGCTTTATCCTAGTATTTTATACCTTAATAATAGCCGAGAATTTAACTCTAAACTTTTAGAGGGTTATATAAAAGAAAAGGGTATTATTATAGAAGTCTTAATACCTTATACTTCTAAATAAAATAGTATTATAAAGTATACTAATAGGGTTTTAATAGAAAAAACCCATATTATTCTACTTTCAGAAAAACTACCCTTCTATATTTAAAATACTATTATATCTATAGTAATTAAATTAGTTAATTTAACTACTATAATAAGACTTTCAGTTACCCCTATATAGGTTTTACTAGATTTTGTCTTTCTAGAAAAAGATAATAAGCCTAATTTAAGGGATTTAAAGCCTATAAGTACTAAAGTTTTAATATACTATCCTTCTGAAAAATATAAAAATAGTAATAAATTCACTATTTTTATAGAAGAAGGCTCTTTTATATCCTATAAAGATACTTCTAAAATTACTTTTATTTTTATACTAACTAGACTTTATAAATCTAGATTAGTATTTATAGCTTATTTTAAATTTATTAATACTATAGTAGGGGGGGTACCTTCTACTATTTCAAACTCTAGTATTAATAATTTAAAGCTTATTATAGTAATTATAAAAACCTTACCTCCTAGAAGGTCTTCTATACTTTATACTTTTACTATTTATTTAGAGTTTTAAATATTAAAATAGGTTCTAAATAGTACTAAAAGAGATAATTAGCTTAAGGCTATTTATACTAAAATTAGCTAGCTAATTAATCAAGGGGTTTTTAAAGCTATTCTTACTAAATAGCTTTATAATAAAAATCCCATGAAAAAACCTATAGCTATAAGATAGGTTTTTAAACATAAGCTTAATCTAAATAAAACTATAAATAAATATAAGGCTTATTTAGTAGCTAAAGGCTTTTAGTAAAAATATAGTATAGATTATTTCTAGACTTTTATTATAAACTTTAATCTAGTTACTTTTAGAGCTTTTTTAGTTATAATTATAGCTAAAAACTAGGAGATCTACTATATTAATATAGTTAGAGCTTTTTTATATAGGGATTTAGAAGAAGAGATTTATATTAAAATCTCTTAACTACTCCTTATTGAATTTTTCAAAAGATTTCCTAATTTAAATATTATAAGGTTTAACCTTACTATAAATCAGGTTTTATTACTACTTAAGGCTTTATATGGACTTAAATAGAGCCCTAAATAGTAATAATAGAAAATTTGGAAAATTCTATAAGATCTAGGATTTTTACTTTTAAAATCTAATAAAGCTACTTATTATAATAATAGCTTTAAAGATCTTATTTATTTAATTACTTATATAGATAATCTTTTAATTTTTAGAAAAAATTAACTATTATAACTAAATTTAAATCTTCCCTTAGAAGATTTATTAATATAGAAGACCTAGGAGAAATATTATATTTTTTAAGGTTTAATATAACTTGAAATTAAGCCTAAAAAATTCTATAGGTATCTTAAGCTTACTATATTAAGTAATTATTATTTAAGAATAATTTAATTACTATAAAGCCTTCTAAATTCCCTCTTAATCCTAGGGTTTTAAAAGATTTATCTCTTATAGAAGAAAATCCTAATTATAGCTTTAAAAAGGATTTACTATAGTAGTATTAGTACTTAGTTAGTAGCCTTATATATACTATAACTATAATTAGGCCTGATTTAGCTTTTTTAATAACTTTTATTAGTAGGTTTCTATATAAACCTACTAAAAAACTACTAAAAATAATTATAAGTATATTTAGATACCTATCTACTACTACTAATTTAATACTTACTTATAGAAAGAACCTTATTATAAATTTAATAGGCTATACTAATTCAGATTAAGCTAGCTATTATAATACTTAAAAATCTACTAAAGGCTATTTATTTACTATAAATAGTAGCCCTATTTTGTAGAAATTGAAAAAATAGTCTATAGTAGCTTTATCTACTACTAAAGCTGAATTTAATAGTCTATAGGAGACTATTAGAAAAGCTAAGTAGTTACAAGGCTTTTTTATAGAACTAAATATTCCTATAAAACCCTTAACTATTTATACTAATAATAGTAGGGCTTTAGCTCTAACTTATAACCTAGAGTACTACTAGTATACTAAATATATAACTATAGACTATTTTTTCACCTAGTAAGAGGTTTTATTTAGTAATATAAAAGTTCGATATTTATTAACTTCTGAAATACCTACTAATAGACTTACCAAACTTCTTCCTAACTTTAAATTCACTAAATTTCTTAGGCTTATAAACCTTACTAGTACTATAAATACTTAGTAATTTTACTGAGATTTTTAGCCTATTTTTAGTACTATTATTCTATATTATAATACTAATACCTGAATTAAAGTATATCTTTTTAAGTACTATAGATTGTTATTAATACCTTAATATCTTTTATAAAATACCTAGATTGGTTACTTATAGTACCTATTGTTTTATAAGATACTTGTTTAGGTATTGTTTTTATAGGGTACTAGTTACCCACTTTTTCACTTATTTATCTTTTACTACTATAAGGTAAAAGAAGGGGTATTAAAATATTAGGCTATAGGTATTTACCCTATAATAGTACTCGACTTACGGTTAAATATTTAGTAGAATATTCTACCTCATTCTTTTATAAGGTACTTACTAGTAATTAATATTTGTATATGTAATTACTAATATAAGCCTATATACTAGAATATTCTAATAATTACTAATTAGAATATTCTAGAACTAAGTATAATACTATAAAAGAAGGCTTTTATACTCTCTTTTAGCATATAATCAGATTAACTAACTATAACACTCTTTTACTGAATATAACTATTATTCACTCTTTTATACTATATACTCTTTCCCTAAGAATATCTAGTATATATACTTTTAACGTAAGGTATCACTTTACTGGATGTAGGCTACCTGCCTACCTACCTTTCAACAAGTATATATGTAACTAGGTATTTAATATAACTCCTTAGTTCTATTTTAAATTATTATCTATAGAATTCCTACTCCTACTTTTCTTTAAATAGATATATTTGATATTTATATATATAAAGGTATTTTTAGTTAGAGTATAGATCTTTTATTAGAGAGATAATATCTCCTTAGATATTCTATTTTATATATTATTAAAGCTATTTTTTTAACCTTAATAGGTAATTTCTATTTAAAGTTTACTTATAAGTTAATATTATAAACAAAAATAGTAGATTTAACTCTTTCTAGTTAGAAATAAGATAGGAGGTTTATACTAGTAAGTATTTTAATAGATTTAATAATAATCTCTTATTTAATATATTCTTAACTACCTACTAGTCCTTTTATATGTAGGGGCGAAAGCTTAAGTTTGATCTTTTCTTTATTAATAAATATTTAGTATTATGTAGGAGATGATATATAGTATTTGTAGTATCTATAGTAGTAATATCTCTAGGAGAAGTTACTAGCTAGAGGCTGTAGATATAAGGGAAACCTAAAAAGTATAAAATTATATAACCTACTTTTTTAATATACCCCTTTAGGCTCTAGAAGTTAAATAATTAGGTATTATATAAAATTAGCTAAAAAGAAGCCTAAATCTATATATCCCTAATAATCTATTTCTTAGTATTCCCCTTTAAGATATAATAACTAATTTATTGAAAATACTGATATTTCTCTAGATAAGAATACTAATTTAATATTTAGAAGTCTAATTAGATTTATAATAAGTATTAGTATAGTAGTAATATAAGGCTTTTTAAAGAAGTATCTTATAATACTTATAATTATTAGGAATAAACTTAAGATAGGTAAAATAATAGTTAGAAGTTTTATAATTAATATTATAATAAGTATACTTCTTAGTTTATCTCTTAGGAGTAATAAGATTATACTTATTATAAGATTTAATATTAGTAGCTTTATTATATATATTATCAATAAGATCTTAAAAGTTAGTTTTATTAAGAGTAATAGTTAAATACTTATTATAAAATATTTTTAGGTTATTATTATTACAAATAGAATTTAGAAAGAAGTAGAAGTATAAAGTTTCTTATTTAGTAATAAAAGTATTAAGGTTCTAATAGATATAATAGAAAGTCTTAAGATATTTAAAAAAATCCTTAGTATTATTAATATTAAAATAGGTATAATTATAAATAGAGTTAGAAATAGTATTACTTAAGAGCTTAGGGATAAAAGCTTTAATCTTAGTTATTAGTTTAAAGAAATATTAGTTATTAATTCTAAAGTTCTAAGTAGTATTTTTAAAATAAGGAATAATAAGGTTAATACTATTAATTAAGAAGTTATATATAGTTACTTATCTCTTATACTACTACTTATAGATATAATTATTACTATAAATTATAGGGATAGTAAGAATAAAGATATTAGATTTCATATATTTAAAAATATTACTTTTATTAAAAAGGGCTTTAATTGTAAGGAGCTAATAGTAATAGTTTTTCTCTCTATAAAAAATAAAGCCCTAATAATTAACTATAATTAATATAATAAGAAAAAGATAAGATAATAGGAAATAGGTAAGGTAGGAAATCCCTATTAATACTATTAAATAGGGCTAAAAATAGATTTACCTTATTATAATAAGTATTTTTAGTAGATTAATAGTAAATACTAAGAGGGCTGAAAATTAGATTTACTATTAAGGTAGGTAGTAAGGCTGAAAAAGTCGGATTTTACCTATATTATTAATAGTTAATATAGTTTATACTAAGCTAAATTAGGTATAAAAGCGAATTATTATTAATATAGTTAGGAAGGTATAAGTAACTATGAAAAATTCGCGACGTTTCGAAAAATACTATTAATAATGAAAATAGGGTAAAAGAAAAGTTATGAATAATATTATAGGGTAAAAAGGGCCCCCTAGGGGGCCTTTAAGCTTATAACCTATATGGGAGATAATATGTAGTATTTGTAATATCTATAGTAGTAATATCTCTAGGAGAAGTTGCTAGCTAGAAGCTATAGATATAAGGGGAGCCTAAAAGGCGTAGGATTATATAACCTACCCCCTCAACAAGTATTTTATTTATCTATTAATTATAATAACTATTCTCTTAATATCCTATTAGATCCTATAGATAGGAAGGTATTTCTAATATAATATCTATTATTTGAAATAATATAGTATATTAAAGATTTATTCTAGAGTTTTATTCAGAAAGATAAAAATAAAGACATAATTTATATATTTATCTTTAATTACTATTACTTAATATAATATATTATATATAAGAGGGTAGTTAAAGAAATCCTAAGTAATATAATAATAAGATTACTAAGTATAATATTTAGATATTTATTAGGAAATAATTCACTAAGTATAAGTTATTATATAGTATTTATATTTTAAATAAGTTATTAGTTTGATTTTTACTTTTTAAGTCTAAGTAATAATTCTAGTAAGAATATTAGGTCCTAAATGACTTAATTATAAATATTAAAAGTATATTAAGTTTTGTTACTTATATAGGGGCTTTCTTAAGAAATAAAAGTTTATTTAAAATATATAAAAGTTAATTATATATATAGTACTAATTAGGATTATATTAGAATAAGTAGAAATAGGAGTATATTTAAAGAAAACTAAGTTTACTTTATAAAAAAGGTTATATATAATAATATTACTTTTTTCTTTTTTAAAACGAAGTATATAGTTAAGATTAGAATACTAGATATCCTTTTTTTAGAATAGTATTTCTAAAATAATATTTATATAAAAGTTCTTAATATAATAAATATCTTTTAGAATTAAATCTATCTTTATTCTATTTAAACTATTTAGGATAGCTTTTAGTATATCGTATTTCTTTCTAAAGATAGGGAAAAATATAGTACTACTTTCAACCTAAATACTTATTATTAAGATCCTATAGGAGCTAGGCTCTAGAAGGTCTTTTTAGTTAATAAGGTAGGTAGTATTATAGTTATCTATAACTATACTATTACTTAATAAATAGTATAAAGAAATAGGAGTAGTAAATATATTAAATAATTTAGGGTTTATATAGTAAGGTTTCTCTAGAAAGGAGGAGTTAATAGTAATAACTATTATATTAGAAAAGTACTATAAGGTAAGTTAAAATTAGCTATTTTATCTATAGTTCTTACTATCTCTATTTTTCTTCCCTCCTTTCTACTTCTTATATAGGATTTTTAGTTAACTAACTTAGGCTAAATCTATATAAAAATTACTAAAGTAGGTTTTATTTAGACGGTTTTAAATAAGAGTCTTTTTAGTATCTAAGATATATCTATTATACTAATTAGAACTAATTTTTTAAATAATCTTAAAATACCTATAGCTAAAAAGGGATTAGAAGTAGCCTAATATATTATAAAAGTATATCTTAAATAACTTTACCTAATTTACTCCTTATAAGGTAGATATAGAATTTTCAACTAGTTATCTTATAAGAATTATATAAACTTCTTATTTATTTTAAAATTCTCTTAAGAAGTTTTTATAATAAATAATATTAAAAAAATATCTCTATACTCCTAGAAAGAGTAAATATTAATATTTGTATATTTATCTATAGTAATCTAAATAAACTAAATATTTACTTAGTTTAAAGTAAAATAAGTTCTTATAATAATTAGGAAGTTTTTTATTACTAGAATATTGATAATCTTAGGGTTATTTTACTAAGTAGTATAAGAATAAGTATTATTCTAATTATTATATTAAATAGATATATTATTTAAAGTTTTTATTTAAATAAGGGTTAAGTTATATTTCTTTCTAATTATTATTAGGATACTAGATTCTAATAGGGTAAGATAGTATTTAAAGTTAATAATAAGGCTATAGAGAGAAGTATTATTTATAAAGAACTATTTAGAGTATATTATTTAAAGTAAGTTAATATTAATAGTTATATTAACCTAATATTCTATAGCTTTAAAACTTTTTTCAACTTTTCTACTTTTAGAAGTTCTAATTATAAATAAGTATAAGTATATTCTATATTTATTCTAAATCCTAGGGGTACTAATTATTACTTTAGAAATAAGAACATTTTAGGATAAAGTTATATAAGAAGTTAAATATAAAAAGTTATCTTAAATAAGTTTGTCTTAAGATTATAATATAACTTGAACTATTTGAATAAATTAGTTTTAGGTATTCCTATTTTAAATACACTCCTTAAGAAAGTATAATTCCTCCTAAGAATTAAATTTTAGAAGATAAAATTTATTAGGATTAAAATATTTCTAAATATCTTTTATTTTAGTATAATATTTAAAGATATCATATTACTAAGGCTAATTATAATAACTATTAAGCTAAACTAAAGTTTTAAAACTTAATAATAAGATTTTTAGAATGATATAATAGATATAACTAGTTAATTAATTAAGAAGTAAAAAAAGATAGGAAGAAAGTTTAAAAATAATATAAACTTAATAGGTATAATTTGATTAATAGATCTTAGAAGGTATTAAGAACTAGGCTTATAATTATTATAAATTATACTATTAGGTTTATAGAGATAAGTAGGTATAAATTTATTTATATTAGAAGTTATCTATAGAGTAGTACTATCTAATATATAGGCTTATAAGTATGTTTTATCTAAGAAGTATCTTATATAAGTAGGTTATATAACTTGGGATAGCAGCCTATAGGTATAAAGTTATTATGATAAATATAATATCTTTAAATATATTAAATCTAATATTCCTGCTTTTACTATTCCTACTACTTATAGTAATAATAATTTTTATAAATAGTAATATAAAGACTATATTACTACTTATAGTTTCTTTATTAATAGTATTAGCTTCATATTACTTTACTTTAAAGAAATAGGCTAAGAGTTTTCTAATTATTACTTTTTTAACCTTATAAGTAAAATTAAGTCTCTTATCTCTAAAGTCTCTAGTAATATTATTACTAACCTTACTTATAATTTCTATTACTTTAATATTAGTAATTATACGGGTGATTGTTTTAAATATTTTAAAAACTTCTATACCTTATACTACTATATTAATATTCTTATTACTAATTAAGATATTCTTTATTTCTATTTCTTATTTAAATCTTTTTATAGAATTAGTAGTTTCTAGGCTCTTTATAATAAATATTCTACTATTCATCTTAAGAAGGTTAGTTTTAAGACTTTCTTAATAATTTTTACTATAAGGCTAATACTTATAATAATATTATTACTTATAGCTTTTTAAATTTCAAAAAGGGTTATGACTACTATGACTATTATAATAGTAATACTTACCTAAATAATAAATATTTTATAGCTTATCTTAACTTCGTCCCTACTCACTATTTTAACTATTAGTACTACCTTGATATAACTACTAAGTATATTTATACTAATATCTACTATAAAGATAATTAAAATATCTTTATTAAAGGTAATTTAGATATTATATATAACTCAGCTATTGATAAGTAAGGAGGTTTATTATAATAGAAAGGGATTTAACTTTTAGTATAGATTTTATATAATATCTAGTTACTTAGCTTATAGAGCCTGAGGGGGTATATTAAAGGGGTAAATTATATAACCCTAGGCTTCTCAGGCTCCTTTTATATCTCTAGCCTCTAGCTAGTAACTCTTACTATAGATATTACTACTATAATAGATATTACAGATACTACGCATTGTCACACTATATACAAATAATTAGTTTAATATTTAGTAATATCTAGACTATTTAAAGATTAGGAAAAAACTACTCTTATAAAATTATAGAATAATAAGAGAAGTTTTTATAGTTAAATAAATTAATAATTAGATTATAGCTATTAAAGAAAGCTATTAAATCTAATTAGGTAGTATATTTAACTAATAGATCTAATAAGTATTTATAAGGTTAGTATTCTAGTTCTAAATATAATAAAGAAATTATAAAATTAGTCTAAAGGATAACTCTATCTAAGTTAATTTTATTATATTTATCTATTAATAGTATATTGATCTAGAGAAATAAAAAACGTTATATAAATATAAGTTTGAAGAAATATAATATAGAGAATACTAATTATTTATTTAATATTATACTAAGTAATTAGGATTATATTATAATTTAGATATACTTATATTGAAATAGAATAAAGGAGAAGCTTTTATTTACTTCTACTAATTATATTTTGACTTAAAAGGGGAAATAGAAAGACTTAAAGTTTGATTTTAAAGACTAGAGATATTATGATAAAGCCTAAAAAACTATAGGAATTCTACTAGTATCATATTAGTAAACTAATATAAGATAAGAGATATAAGTATTTATATATAGGCCTATAGCTTTTTCAATTACTCCTATCTCTATAAATAGTAGAATAAATAGGACTATTAATTCTATTAATTTTAAATAATTAGTAATAAAATACTAATACGTCAAATAATACTATATCTATTTTAATATAGAGAATTATATAAATATTAGTTATATTTTAAATTATACAAGTATATTTCTTATATAATAAAATAGGGTATAAAACTATAAACTATAAGAGTAAAGTAAATATAAATATAATACTAATAGTTACCTAAAGGTAGAATACTATAGAGTCTTATATTTTAATTTAAATTATAAATGCTACCTTCTATACTAAGGAAACTTAGGGAAATAAGTAAGTATACAGATACAATTAATAGTCCCTATATTAACTGAAGAATTAGTCTTTATAGGGAAAATGACTAAAAGTATAGTAATTATTCCCTAAAGTATTAAAGAGAAGGAAGTAGTAGTAAATATAGACTTATATCTATAAATAGACTTTGTTAATAAGTAGTTAGCTATATTACTAAGATTAATCTTGACTAAAATAATTATACTTATTTTAGAAGGATTTAATAGTTTAATATTAAAATAAGGAAAGTTATATTAATTAATATTCTTCGTTATAAATTTAAATAGTTACTTATAAAAGGTATACTAGCTATTTATTAATACTTACTAATTAGAAAGATATATAAACTTCTTATTAAAGTAGTATTCTATAGGCTAAGAGGGTATTATAATAGATATCTAGATAAATACTTAATATTATAAGTGGATATTTATTACTAAGTTAGAAGTATTTACTTTAGAAATTATTAAGAATAATAAGACTACTTATATATTATATTTTAATAAGATAGGAGAAGATGTTAAGGTTTATATAGAAGTATTTAGCAAAAAAGATAGAATTATAATAATCATAAATATCCCTAAGAAGTTAGGAAATAAATAAGAAGTAATTAATAGAATTATAAAAGAATTAGTTTTAATCTTTAAAAATACTAAATATAACATTGTTTTAAAATTTAATAAGAAATTGCCTTATAAAGCTATGTATTTATTCAATACGTAGTAATTAGCAGAATTGAAAGTATATATTGTAAACAATTTAATAAATAGATATATATAGCTATTTAGCAGTAAAATAGGTATATTAATCCTTTTTAAAAAAAGGATAATTCTCTATACTTCTATGTTAATTATAAGAGTTTTATTAAAATTATAATTAGAAATTAATGATTATTATTACTAATTAGTAAATCTCTAGATAGAC
Organism: Colletotrichum orbiculare MAFF 240422; assembly: GCA_000350065.2. NCBI lineage: Eukaryota > Fungi > Ascomycota > Sordariomycetes > Glomerellales > Glomerellaceae > Colletotrichum > Colletotrichum orbiculare. The sequence continues at coordinate 1,005,775 of AMCV02000019.1, read as the reverse complement.
TTTAGGAAGTAATACAAATTCTAAAATTTAATCTTAAGGATACTTATTATCATATTAAAATTAAATTTGAAGATTATTAAAAGTAGTATGTAGGGTATAATATAATTACTATAAGTATATAATAATACTATTTAGTCTTATTAATATATTAGTAGTTTTCTAAATATACATTAACTATATACTTACTAGTTTAATTGATATATATTATATAGTATATATAGATATTATTATTATATATATAATAAGTATTCGAAAAAACTATATTAAGGTATTATTATAAA
>AMCV02000019.1:989956-1005319 GCA_000350065.2 Colletotrichum orbiculare MAFF 240422 | reverse complement strand
CTTTAAATATTCTTAAGTTTCTATAATCTTTATTATAAGTTTATTATTAATTATTCAGAAGTAATAACATTATTTATAATGTTATTTAAGAGAGAATAGAGAAATAAATCTTCTTATAATTAGAAAATATAAAATCTATACTCTTAGTCTTATAAGATACCTTTAATGTAATGATTATTTTTTAATATTAAGACCTTATTTAGAAGATTAAAATGGAAATAGATATATTATAATAAGTAATTTTAAATATCTTATTATAAAACGTAAACACTAATAATAACTAATTACTTATTACTCTAATAAGTTCAGTAAAGTCGAATAGAAATAGGAAATAAATCAATAGAAATCACTAACTAATATTAAGAATTTTAATTATTGGCAGTATTATCTAATAGAATCCTTAAAGAAGTTTATAGTCTTAATAGACTATTAGGTTTTAATAAGTATTATTATAGTATTAATATAAGATTTTTAAAAAAGGCTTATCGATTAGATGTATAAGCCTTTAATACTTAGTTTTAATTTAAAATACTAACCTAGAGTTATGAATTTCAGAGATAGACTATTTAAATAGTTAAACTATATAAAAAAGAACTAGAATATTATAATATATTACTAACCCTTATAAATAAGTTATGACTTATTAAACTCACATTAGTAGACACCTATTAGAAAGTTATTACAATTAAAAGAAGTTTGGAATTAATGAAAACCTTTATCTAAATAATATAAATATAAAAAAGATATCTTAATATAAAAGTTGGACCTAGAGGTAGAAAATATTTAATCTTTTAAAAATATTCTTTTTTTAGAAATCTTAGAAGTATATTAATAATTATAACTATAATTACTTATAAGAAAGGAATATATAAGATAATAGAAAGTACTTAGTAAATACTAATAAGTAAGGAGAATTTGTAAAACGTTAGAGTTATTAGTCTAATATAATATATCTTATATTTAGTAATAAGGACTTTTATGAAAAATAAAATAAAATCTTCTATAGGGGACTCTAAAGATATTAGATAAATTATTGAAAAACTATAGATTTATAATGAAGACTATTAGATATATATAGAGAAAGCTTAGGGAATAACTAATAGCTAGAAAGGATACTTAGTAAATATAGAGGGGATATTCTTCTTCTAAAGAAGACTAATTATACTTAATATATAATTTCTAAGATATAAAATTATATACTTATATTATAATAAAGGTAGGATAAGTTATATAGATATTAGTAAGACTTATATATAAGAGTTTATAGCTAAAGGTTTGGCGAGGGAAAGCGTAATAGTAAAAAGTAGGTCTCTATAAATTATAAGACTTCAACTTAGTAAGCTAACTAGTAGTAGCTATAAGAAGGCCTTAATCCTATAATAGCTTTAGGCTATTATATTATATAATATATAATCTAATCCTAGCTAACCTAGCTCTCTATATAGACTATAAGGTATATTTTTATAACTATTCCTACCTTTAGATCCTATAAGCCCTAAGGCTTATAAATACTATATAGCTACTCTTTAAAAATAGCTTTACTAGCTATTTGCTAACTATTTAGTAGTATGATTAATTATATAACAGTTGAAATAGAATAATAGTTGAAATGATAGTAATAAATAATAGTTAATATATAAGAAAAACTCTTTAGGTAAAAACTAAGGCGTCTAACCTTATCTTATAGCTAATTAGACTATAAGGTACCTAATAGTAGATCAGACTAATTAGAGTAAATCTTTAGATAAAAACTAAGGCGTCTAACCTCATCCTATTATACTGGAACTCTTTAAGGTTCTAATAGGAAGGTGCTAATATATATACTAATAATATTAGTTATATATAGTATTAACCTTTTGCTAGACGTGCTGTAGTATTAGCCTCTTAATAGGATCCCCTTGGGGTACTTCTAGTATGCCCTTAGTGACGCCTTATATATATAGTATATATGCTCTTAATATTCTCTAATATGCCGTAGCATCAACCTCTAGTAAGGAGCCTCTTAGGGCACCTTCAGTATACTTTTAGTAACGCCTTATATATAATATATATACTAATCCTATTTAAGTCAGCTATAGTAATAACCTTTTAGGCTAGATTACCCCTTTAATATAACTTTTAGCAATATTTTCAGAATAGTATAACTCTCTCTCCTAGAGCTTCTTATAGATTACCCCTTAATATACTTTTAATAATATTTTTAGAGTAGTAAAACGTTATAAGGAAGTCTTTCTTACTTTACTTTATATAGTATTTATTATAGTAGTAACTAACTATAATGTAACTAAATTTACCATATATCTAATATGAAGAGGCTTTAAAATATAGCTATTTTAAAGTTTCTTTTAAGATCTCCTTATAATAACTAAGTATTATACTCTTAGTAATATTATAGCTAATAGCCTTCTTAATATTAAGTACAGCTCTCTCCTTAATACTACTAAAAGCCTCCTTCTAGAGCTAGAATCTCTTTTATAAGTATTTAGCTACTAGAGTTATAACTCTAAGTATCTAATTATTAAACTTCTAATACTATAAATATTATTATAATTTAAGCTTAAGGTAGTAGAAGAAGGTGAATATATAAAATCTTAAGGCTTCTATAGGGATATTTAAAGCCTTATAAATTGCTAACTATTTAATATAAAACTTTAATAGGGATATATAACTCTTATATTAAAATATATAAAATATACTGTATAGGTATAATTCATATAAAGTAAAGTTGGTTAATAAGTAGTAAATAAATACTATAAAGTCAGTCTATATAAAGTCTAATAATAATATATGGTAATAGTTATATTACTAAGTGTATAGGCTATATAATAGCTTTATTATAGTCTATTAAATCTTATACATATTAGAAGCCTATAGCTATAATATATAACTATCTAAAATTACTATTAGTTAATTATAAGAGTATAGCTAAAAGCTTTAACTAGGAAAAGTTCGGATATATAAGTAAGATCTATATTACTATAAAGACTATTATTTAAAAGATCTAAATTATAATCCTTTAGTTAGAAATTCTTTCTAATATTTTAATAGTTATAACTAGTTAGTAATTAAATATATTATATAATCCTACTAATATATCCTTATAACTATCCCCCCTTCTAAGAATCTTAGTCCCTAAAGCTATAGTTATATACTTTTCAATATCTATTTTAAACCTATATATTATTACTAACTATTTATTATATAAAATATTCTTCTAATATTTGTAATTATTCAATTATAATATTATTCTTTATTTAAGTGATTTTTCATTGTTGAAATAATAGAACTAATTTTTATTATTATTATTATTAAACTTTTATTTATTCTTTCTATTACTTAGAAATATATTTATTATTATTCTAGTAATATATTAATACCTTTAGTCTTTATAGTATTTTTCTAATAAGAATATTTTTTCAAATTCTATCATAATCTCCTATATTATTTTACTATATATTTAGTAAATATTATCTACTTCTTCTATATATATCTTATTATCTTTAAATTTTCTATTTATATTATTTTTATCTTTCTAATACCCCTTTATATTATCTTACTAGTAATTCCTAACTTATTATTTTTTCTCTTCTCTTTTTCCTTTTCTTCTTTATTATTTATATATCATATTCCCTAATAATATTTAATATTTTATTATTACTACTATCTTCTAAATATTTATTCATAATAGTAAACAAACTCTTAATAAAAGTTCCTTATATTTAGAATTTAGTAACTACTTATTTTATTTTAATTATATATCCTTACTTCATTCTAACATAAAAAAAGCTATTTTATATTATTAGTAATTATATATTAAAATATCTCTTTTATAGAAAAACAAGTAGAAATATTTTAGTATAAATTATTCCTTTACTATATATTTACTATTCTTATTAATTTCCATTATTTAGGTTCTATTTAAGTTATATAGTACTACTTAAGTAATTAAGAATTAAATTATTATCTATTACTAAATATTTAAATGAAAAGTTTTAACTTCTAAGTATAAAAATAAACTACTCTATATTCTAATTAAAATCTTAGTAAAATTGTAATATATATGTGATATTATTTATAACCTTTTTATTAATATATAGAAAAAGAAGCTTAGTTTAAAACATCTTTTCCTCTAAGAGATATTAGCTATCTATAAATATTAAAATATTATATACCTGATTACTCTAAATTTACAAAGTATTTATTTTATTATTATTACTAATTAATTAGATAGTTTGATATCTTAAGATCTAAGGAGGAAATACTTTACTAATTATCTACTATATAGTTTATTTATTTTTATAATAATAATTCTATTAGTTATATTAAAAGTCTTTAATCTATTAAAAGTTATATACCTCTCGGGAACCCTTTAAAGGAAGCTATACTTAGTAGTCAGCTCTTGCCTTATTTACCCTCTAGATACTACTAGTACTAAGGAACTATTTAAATAGAGGAAACTTTAAGTAGTAAATATAATTAGTTAATATAATAGCTAATAAATAGAAAGTATATATATACCTATATCTATTATAATTACTTTTTAGGGGATTATAGTTAGTTATATAATACTAATACTAGCTAGCTAGTAATACTTATTACTAGCTATTAATAGTCACTAGCTATTTATAACTACTAGTAAGAGCTAATAACTAGTAGTAATTACTATACTTAGTTTATATAACTAGTAGGAACGCTAGTTGTAGTTGCCTACCGTAGGATTCAAACCTATTACTCTTACCGTAAAATAGTAAAAGCTAGCTAGACATTAAACTACTACGTCAAGCGGGGAATAGTAACCCTATTATTACTTTTAAATAGTAATTTATCTACTGCTTTAATATACCTTATTATACTTTAATACTTAAAAATACTAAAACTTTTATTATTATAAGATTACTCTGATTCAATAATAACCTTTACTATTACCTTACTAATTATACTAAATATAATATATTTAGATATTTTATTATTATTACTAATAATTATTCTATTCTTTATAAGTTTAATATTACTATACTTCATAATATATATATTTTTAGTTTACTATTATCTATTACTAGTAAAAGTAAAAAAAAGAATAATAATAATAATAATAAGAATAGAGAATCTAGGGTTCTAAAAGCCTTTTTATAGCCCCCTTATTATATTAATAGTAATAATAATATTACTATACTTATTATAAGTAATTATATCTCTTCTATTAAAATCTACTTGATAAGCCTTTAGTATTACTTTACTCCTAATAATACTATCTTACTTAATATTAAAAGAAAGCTTATAAATAATAATGTTTAGATAGAAAGACTCCTTATTAAGAAATATAAAACTTATTCTAATACTATTCTATTTATTCCTATAGTTTCTATATCTAGTAACTATTAGTCTATTATTAAAAAGTCTACTATCTTTAAAACTACTACCCCTAAGAAAGTTATTATAATAAAGAAAACTATAATTATTAAAAAAACTCCTGTTACTAAATAACTTACTATATTTTTAGTATTTATTATATTTATAGTACTTATTATACTTATAGTACTTATTATTCCTATAGTATTCATTATTCCTACTATACTTATAAAGAAAAGTTAAGGATATGTTTATAAGAATATACCTAAGCCTTAAATATAAAGATTATATTATTTATATATACTAATTAAGTTACTATTGAAATATATTAATTCTTTCTAGTTTAAAGATATACCCCTTATAATAATATTTAAGCTATTTCAATAGTTAATAGAGTTATTTCTCTTCTCCTCTTTAGGATATTATGACTAAATACTTAGTATTCATATTATACTAATCATCCTATTTCCTATAATACTAAATTATCTATTTTTTCAAATTTCTAAATAGCTTCTTATATATTATTTAGGTTAGTTATAATCCTTAATATATTATATTCTATAAGTTATTAAACTTATTTTATAAAAAAGTATTTATTATTTCTATCTCCTTACTTTCCTATAATCTCTTCTATTCTTCATTCTATAAGATCATCTTTTAATTTAGAAAAACAACCTAGGTATTAGTATCTTTTTACTATTCTATCTATAATTCAAATAAAGAAATAGGGAAGCTATTATATATCTAGTAGTATTATTCTAATAGATATATTTTATATATTTATTCTCCTAAGTCTTTAGCTTCATATAGAGAATATTTAGCTCCCAGCTAGGACTTATATCCTAACCTATTTTACACTAATAGCTATAGCTATAGTTACTTTAGGTTTTTAAATATTACGTAATAAGGTTATGCTGATAGTATATAATAGCGCGACATATTTAACCTTAGATTATACTTTCCTTACTATTAGCTAATAATGACTTCTATAATAGACTTCGATATATATACCTTTTCGGAACAAAATAGTACTTAACAGGCTACTTCTAAGATATATTCAAAGTATTTAGGGCTATTTTTAAATATCCTACTTTTAGACACTAGATTCTTCTTTATTACTTTAATTCTGTTTTTTTTTAGCTCTATTAACAGCTTTATCTTCTAATAATATATTAAAGCTAAATATAACTATAGCTACTTTAAGGGGGCTAGGGAGGGTAATAAAATTACCTTTATATAAAACTAGCCCCTTTAAGCCTTTATAAAAATAGTTATAATTCCTATAATTATTAATAACTTTTATAAGGTTAATATTTATATTAAGGTTATAAGAGTTAAGTATAGTAATAGATAGTAGTTAGAAGTATTTTTATTATTATCATTATTAGTAGTGTTATTTTAAATAGCTATTAACTTATACTTTAAAAAATAGTTAGCTAGTCTATAGTCTATTACTCTCTTTTATATTTATAGCTAGTATTATTAAGATATACTAATAGGATTATTAGTATCTAGTTAGTATAAATTAATATTATAAGTACTATTATAATAAGTTTAATACTTTAAAGCTACTACTAGTATATCAAGCTATAACTTTCTAACTATTATAGGGTTTATATTAGTAAGTTTGTATACTTAGTGTGTGACTTCTAGGTAAGAGGATAAGAATTAAGGTAATAGTAATCCTATTAGTAATATCTAAGGAAAAGAAGCCTCTTATTACTAAGGCGGGAAGGTAAGCTTCTAAGTTGTAGTATTTAGATTAATATATAATATAGGTAGCTATAATATGTAATATATATAGCTATAGGCCTACCTTTTAATACTCCTCCTCAAGCTAAGCTTATAACTAGCTAAATATATAAAACTAACCTAAAGTTTCTAAAATACCTATTTTAAGCTGAAAACTCTAAATCTAAGGAGTTTTTAAAAGTAGAATACTTTTAGGATTAATAGTATTAAAGCTATTCGATTAGATAGCGATTAATCTAGTTGCTAGTAATACTTCTAGAGGCGATTCTTAATTTAAATTGTTTATTATTCTTAGTAGTTTTATAAAATCCTTATATTTAATAGTATTTAGAGTTTTAGTAAGACTATTAGTAGTTATATTAGTATTTTTAATAAAATATAGAGTAATTATATTATTATTATTAACTTCTTAAATAATCTATTTATATTAAATATCAATATTCTATATATATATTTAATTTAGAGGGTTTATAATATTTATTAGAATATTAATACTATTAGTAAAAAGGATTATAAGTATAATAATCTATTAATCTAATAGCTATTTAATATATTATTAAATCTACTTTAGGGATATATTAATAAGTATAAGGTTAATAAATTCTATCTCTATAGAGTTTAGAGTAATAATTATCTATTTTTTAAACTTCTAAATAATAAGTAATTTAGTAAAGTAGATAATATAGCTATTAGTAGATATATATAATAGTCTATTATTAGTAAAAATAGTATTTATTATAATATAGAGACTTAGATTTATTATAGGATCTATTCTTCTAAATATAATATTATAATTAGTAGTATTAATAAAGTATTAAAAGAAGTATTTAATAGTATATTAATAAGTAAGAAAAAGGCTAGTATTTATTTAGTATAATTTACTTATAGTATAAGTAATATCTAATTAAATACTAGTAGCTAATTAGTTAAAATAGTTAATTTATTTTATATAGAATTAGTAAGATTAATTATTATATTTATTTTTTAACTATATAATTAGAAGGTTTTTATTAGTAGGGAGAGGGGTTTTAATAGTATAAAGTTTATAATAGTTAAAATAGTATAGAATAGAGTTAATATATTTATATTAAGATAAGAAGATCTTTATAGTATTATAATAGATCTAAAATCTTAAAAACTAGGTAGTAATATTAAGATTTTTAAGAAAGTATATAGTTTTAAATATCTTATAAACTTTTTTTATAATTTTAAGTATAGGAGTAATTATAGTATTATTATTAATATATATAAAGGTATAAATATTAAGACTCTTATTAATAAAGAGGTAAATCTCCCCCTTAATAAGTATAAAACTAATGTTCTTTATTTTAGTTATAATAAGTTAGAATTATTAAAAAGGGTTTTTATAGAAATTATATAAAGTTTTATAAAGTAATTAAATTCTATTTATACTATTAGAATAACCTATAGGTTAATAAATATAGATTTAAATACTTTAAGGTATTAGAGTAGTAAGGAAGGTAGTATTAAAATTATATATTTTATATAAGAAATAGTAAAGTATAATAATAGTAAAAAAGAGGTGTATAGTAGTAGTAATTATTATAGTAATATAGACTTCTTAAAATAACTAGTTATTTCTCTTATAGTTATTATAAATAACTTATTAAGTTTTAAATCTTATGATATTATTTGAGGTATTAGTCTTAATATTAAAAATCTATATATTTAGAAGGACTTTAGTATTAAAAGGCTTATTAATAATATAGAAAGTTTCCTTAGTAACTATCTAGTTAATCTTAGTATTATATATAGGTTTTTAGTATAAAAACTAGAGAGGATTCTTTTTTATTTTCTTAATAATATAAAGGATAGAATAATTTAGAAGAAGAACTTTTAATAGTATTATAATAATAAGAAGAATAATAGTAATTAAGATATTTAGATTAATATAAATATTAGTAATAAAATAGGTTTTTTTTCTTATTATAGAGATAGAGACTATAGGTTTTATAATAATAGCCTAATAGTTTTATTATAATAATATAATAAGGATAACTTAAAGTAGAAATAGTAGGAATATTAGCTAGTTCTATTATTAGTAGATTAGTATTAGAATCTAGATAATCTAACTCTTATTTCTAAATAGTATTTATAAAGTTATTATTTCTTTTATTATTTATAATATTAATAAGTTCTAGCTAAGTAGTAGTAATAGGAAGAAGTAGGCTTTCTAGTAGTAGAGTTATATATTCTATAGTATAAGTATTATTAGTTTAATATATTTTTAAGGTAATTTCTTTTTTTTTAGTAAGGAGTTATTTATAGTAGTAGTATTTTGATCTAGGATTTAATTAGAATATTAGATCTATAGGTTAGATTTATTAAATAGAATATTATAATTAATATTACTAAGTTTAGTATAGTTATTAAGAAGGTATAAAATAGTCTTATTAAGACTCTTATAAAAGTGAATATTATAGTAGTGAAGAACTTTCTTTATATTAGAAATATAAATATAGTAGATATAGCTATATAAAGAATTATAATTAATAAGAAAACTTTTTATAATATATATTTCTATTTTAGTAGTATAGGGAGGGTATTTATTTTTCTTTTTATAAATATAAGTGATATATCTAAATATATAGATATACTTAATATGTAGAAACTTACGATTTTTAGCTAGGTTTAACTTTCTTACTATAATCTTATAAAGATTAAGTTTTTTCTTATTAATTTATAGTAAGAAGTTAAGAATCTGAATAGTAGTATTAAGAGTATAGTCTTAGAGCTCTTTAGGTAGATTATTATTAATAAGTATAGTATAAGTTACTTTAATAATAATCTAATTAGTATATTTAATTGTTCTATTTATTAATAGTATATAAATAGTAGTTAGGTTAAGTTAAGTATTTATAAAGTAAGAATTTCTAAGTATCTTCTTAAGCTCTAAAGTATTATTATATATTTATAATTTTATAATTAATATAGTTATATTAGTAAAAATATTATTAAACTTCTTAATAGCTTTAAATATAATATTATAATAATAAGTATTAAGTAAAATAAGTTAGTAGTAACTACTATAATAATTAAGAAAATAAAAAATATATTTCTTACTTATTATTAATAATAGCTTAACTTTAATAAAATTAAGATAAATCTCTTTACTTACTTAAGTAAGGGGGGGAAAGATATTATAGCTAATAATCTCTATAGATTTAGTAAGATAGTATATTTTATAGTAGAAAGAGTTAATTTCTTCCTGAGTAAATTATATACTTATATAGTAGTAGGTTTTAATAATTTATAATAAATAGGTATAAATAAGGTATTAATATATTATCTTAAGTATAAGATAAGTTTTTATTTTAATTCTAGTTAAACTAAGAGTAGTATTAATAAGGATAGTAATATTATTAGACGTATTAATAATATAGATATTACTTACTTAGTAGATTTTAGTAAAACCTTATTGAAATTAAGTATTAATAAGGCTTATAATATAGTAATTATGTTTAATATGGTTTTTTTAAAGTTGTTTTAAATTAAATAAGTTAGTAGGACTAAGAAAATTATATTTAATATTTTTAATAATTTAGTTAATAGTTTTAGAAGGATTTATAAGATCTTCTACTTAAAAGAAAATAGTATTTATACTTTCTAGTCTTATTAACTTATTATTAGTAGTAGTAAAAAGTTAGAAGTTATTATAAATATTATATAATATAAAGAGAGTAAGGTTATTAAAAACTAAACTAGAGTAATTTGAATTAACTATAATATCTAAGTTTATAATAGTTTTATTATTAACTATAGTGTTTACTATTTTAAGTATTATTAATAACTTCTGAATAATAAGGCTTCTAATAGCTAAGTTACTAATAATATTTATAGTATTTTTTATAAATACTAATGAGGATAAATTTAATATTTTAGTATAATCTTTAGTATATATATACTTTGCGGCGCGTACTAATAATTAATTGTAGAATTTATTATTAGTAGGGATAAGATAAAGGTAAGTAGTTTAGTATTTTAATACTAGATAGTTTCTCTTGTAATAAAAATATTTGTTATCTTTTTTTTTACTTAAGGTAGTATTAGATATAATACTTCTAGTAATAATTAACTTATAGTATGAGGTAAGACTTATTTTTTATTCTTTATTTTAAATAAAGGTATAAATAGTTTTAATAATATTAGTTTATATAGGCTTCTTATTATTATTAGTATAGTATTTATAAGTATTAGGTAATCTTAATTTGAAGTAGTTAAGAAGTATAATAATTTAGAAATAATTAGCATTCTAGCTATAGAGGTTTATAATATAAGTATATAAATATTAAATATATTTAAAAGTATTATAAAAAGTCTTATAGTTATAAGTATTACTTTTAGCAAATTTATTAATAAGAATACTAATAGTATCTTTAGAAACTTTAGAAATATATTTCTCTAGTATTCTTATAAGTATATAGAAGTTATTATTATCTTGCTACTTAGTATTAAGTAGCTTATTAATTAGTATGTTATATAATGATATAAGGAAGTTATAAGTAATATCTTTTTCGTTTTCTTATAATATATATATAGGGGTTTTAATAATTAGTTTAGATATATTAATATTAATATATTTCTTAACTTTACTTATTCTAAATATAGTATTAATTAATACTAGTTAAGAAGATTAGTTTAATTTACTTTTAAGTTTTAAAATTAATAAGGTAATTATTTTATAGTTTAAAGTATTAACTATTATGAGGTTTAAAAGCTATAGGATATATAGTTATAAATATTATCGTTTTTTAAGTTATTTAAAAAATTAATTAAAAAGTAGGGATATTAATAAAAAGAGATACTACTTTATTTATAAGTAATAAATTGAAAAATAGCTTAGGCTTATAACTTATATAACTTCTAGGTAAGAGGATAAGAATTAAGGTAATAGTAATCCTATTAGTAATATCTAAGGAAAAGAAGCCTCTTATTACTAAGGTGGGAAGGTAAGTTTCTAGGCTGTAGTACTTAGGCTAGTACGTAATATAAGTAGTTATAGCATGTAATATATATAGCTATAGGCCTACCCCTTAACACTTAGTTATTACTTTATTACCTATTAGCTTCTATATACTTCTAAGTTAGAACTTGGTTTAAACTAGTAGTTATATTACTAAGTCTTTTTAACTATATTTATTTATAGAGATATATATAAACTATAATATATAACTAGGTATTTTCCTATTATCAAGATTATTTACTAAGTATTAAATAAAGCTACTTATTAAGCAGGGAGGCTGAATATATAAAACTCTATATTTATTCTCCTATCTTTTCTACTATTAAGACTTTAATATATTTTAATACTAATTCTTATTAAGAGGTAGGCCTATAGCTATATATATTATATATTATAGCTATCTATATTACATACTAGTCTAAATGTTATAGCCTAGAGGCTTACCTTCCCGCTTTAGTAGTAGGAAGCTCTTTTTCCCTAGATATTACTAATAAGATTACTATTACTTCAGATTACAACCTCTTACTTAGAAGTCATATAAGGTATAAGCCTAGTTTGTATTTTTACCTAAAATAAAAGAACCTTATTTATTTTGCCCTTCTTCTACTATCTATAACTTTAAATATAATAATACTATTTATTTTATACTAAGTTAATCATACTATAAGTAATAATCTATAAAAAATCAATTATATACTATATAATACTATAATCCTACTTATTATAATAGCTAATACTTTAAATTATAAAATAGTTATTTTATTAATCCTAAAATTCAAAAGTAAATCTAACTAGTTATCTTAGCTAATATTAATTAATATTATACTTAGAATAAGTAAAATTAAAAAGTATATTAATACTAATATATTTAAACTACTTATTAAAACCCCTATATATATTATAAGAAAATAAAAAAGATATTATTTATAACCTTCTCATATCATTATATAATATACTAATTAATAAGCTATTTAGTACTAAGTAGCAAAATAATAGTAACCCCTATATACTTATAAAAGTACTAGAGAAATATATCCCTAAAATTTCTAAAAAGACTATTAATATCCTTATTAATAAATTTATTAAAAATAATACCTATAATTATAAAGCTTTTTATAATACTTTTAAATATATTTAATACTTATATATTTATATTATAAACCTCTATAACTAGAATACTAATTATTTCTAGACTATTATATTCTTTAACTATTTTAAATTAAAATTACTTCATACTTATAAGTATTATACTAATAATAATAAGAAGCCTATATAAACTAGTATTATTAAAACTATCTATACTCTTGTTTAGAATAAAGAATAAAAGATAGATCTTATTTTATACTATAAGATAACTACTACTAGAAGTATTATATCTAATATTACTCTAAGTAAAAAAAGGATAATAAATATCCTTACTATAAGAAAAACTATCTAATATTAAAATATTAGACTATTTACCCTTATTTTATCCCTACTAATAATAAATTCTATAATTAACTATTAGTATATATTATAAAATATATATATACTAAGAATTATACTAAAGTATTAACCTTATCTTTATTAATATTTATCAAAAATACTATAAGTATTATTAATAATTTAACTATTAGAAACCTTACTATTTAGAAGTTATTAATAATACTTAAAATAGTAAATATTATAATTAATAATAAAGTTATTATAAATTTAAATATTATAGTTAATTTAAATTATTCTAACTTAATTTTTAATAACCTCACTCTCTTTATATTATATAATATTTATAGTAACTTCTAACTTTTTACTACTACTAATAATAAATTAATAAGACTAAAAAATATAAATATTATTTTCTTTTAAGTAGAAGATCTTATAAACCCTTCTAAGACTATTAATTAGACTATTAAAAATATTAAATATAACTTTCTTAGCCTTATTAATCTATTTAGTTTAAAAAGACTTTAAAGAAATTATATTAAATATAATTATTATACTATAAGCCTTATTAATATTTAATCTTAGGAAGGCTTTACTAAAGTCTACTAGATAAGTAATATCTATATTATTAATATATCTAATAGTACTACTATTCCTATTAATACTACTCTTGATTTAACTAGAATTAAAATAAAAACTTATCTTATACTTAAGATAATATACTAATACTTTATCTATACCTATTTATTACAAATTATTAAAACCTACTACTATATAAATATATAATTTATTTAGAAAGAAATTAACTCTTTCTATTATAAAGTATATTACCTTACTAAATCTATAGAAATTATTAGTTATAATACCCCTCTCCCCCTTATTTAGATAAATAAGGAGATTTATCTTAACCTTATTAAAATCAAGCTATTATCAATAATAAGTAAGAAATATATTTTTTATTTTCTTAATTATTATAATAATTACTACTAGCTTATTTTACTTAATACTTACTATTATAATATTATATTTAAAACTATTCAGAAGTTTAATAATACTTTTACTAATATAACTATATTAACTATAAAATTATAAATATATAATAATACTCTAAAACTTAAGAAAATACTTAGAAACCCTTATTTTACAAATATTCAACTTAACTTAACTACTACTTATATACTATTAATAAATAAAGTAATTAAATATACTAACTAGATTATTATTAAAACAACCCGTACTATACTTATTAATAACAATCTACCTAAAAAGCTCTAAAATTATATTCTTAATACTACTATTTAGATCTTTAACTTCTTATTATAAATTAATAAAAGAAAACTTAGTTTTTATAAAATTATAATAAGAAAGTTAAACCTAACTAAAAATTATATAAAAGTATAGCTAAAGGCTTTAACCAGGAAAGGTTTAAATATATAAATAGGGTTTATATTACTATATAGACTATTACTTAAAAGATCCAAATTATAATCCTTTAGCTAAAAACTCTTTTTAATATTTTAATAACTATAGCTAGCTAGTTACTAGGCGTACTATATAATCCTATTAATATATCTTTATAACTATCCCCCCCTCTAAGAGCCTTAGTCCTTAAGGCTATAATTATATACTCCTTAATATCTATTATAAAGCTTATATATTATTACTAACTATTTATTATACTAAATACTTCTTTAATACTTATAATTATTCCGCTATAGTACTATTATTTATTTAAGTGATTTTTTATAGTTTAAATAATAGAACTAATTTTTATTATTATTATTATTAGTATCCTATTACTCCTTCTATTATTTATAAATATATTTATTATTATCCTAGCAATATATTAATACTTT
>AMCV02000019.1:968178-983113 GCA_000350065.2 Colletotrichum orbiculare MAFF 240422 | reverse complement strand
TTTAAATACCTTATTTATAATACTTACTAAGTCTAGTCTAAATAAGAATAATAACTATAATAATACTTAGGATTACTTATTAAGTCTAAATATTAATTACTAAGAACCTAGTAACTATTTAGACCTAAAAAGTATAATAGAAGTTATTCTACTTCTTTTTTTTATATTAAGAAAAAGATATTCCTTTCCTTAAGATATATTCTATATAAAATTATCTAATAAGTATTCCTTTTTAACTTCTATAGTATATTATTAATTAGGACTTATATTAATATTAAATCCTAATTTATCTTAATAATATATAGGAAATATTTCTCTTTAGGAATATCTTCTCCTAAAATTACTATGTTATTATTATTATTATTTTACTTATCTAATTCTTAATAATAATATAATACAGTACTAGTAGTCTTACTATATATTTTCACTAACTTAAATATTAATTATTAAAATTTATTAAAGTTTATATCAAGTCTATACTTATAGGGTAGCTACTCTTTATAAAAATAATTACTACTTAATATCTTTATTCATACTAACTATTTAAAAAGTTAAATAGAAATAATAGAATTATAAAAGTATAGCTAAAAACCTTAGTTAGGAAAAATTTGAATATATAGGTAAGATTTATATTATTATATAGACTATTATTTAAAAGATCTAAATTATAATCTTTTAGCTGAAAACTCTTTTTAATACCTTAGTAGTTATAGCTAGCTAGTTACTAGGTATATTATATAGTCCTATTAATATAGCCTCATATTAATCTTCAATTTAATATAGAGTAATATTCTTATACAAAAAGCTATAAAAGTAATTAGGAAGATTTAAGTAGTCTTTATAGTTAGAAATAAGTATTAAGGTCTCCAGAATTAATAGTATTATTACTATAAGTTTACTATTAAATAGCCATACTAATATTATCTCTGAAAAGAATAACTATTACTTAAGAAAGCATATAAATACTACTATAGTGACTACTATTATTATAGTAGTATTACTCTATTCAGTAGTTATTAATATAGCATAAACTGCTATATTTAGCGTATTAGTAGCTAAAGGGGTTATTCCTAATAGTATAGGTGTTATTATATATAATTAGGGGGTAAAATCTAATATATATCATATATAACTAAACATAGCCACATATGCTATATAAGGCTTTATCTTAAGTATTATAAATAGGGCGAGGCTTATAGAAATAGTATTAATACCTAAAGTTTAATTAATATAAACTCTACTTCTTAAATATATTATTTTTAATATATCCCCCTAAATTTAAGAGTTCTATTTATAAGCTAGTTGTTTTAAATGATACTAATTAAACTTTCTATTTATATCTTATAAAAAACTCCTTTTATTATCTCATTCTTCTTATTAAACTTCTATTTTTATAATAAGAAAAATAATACTATTTATAGGCGATTTAGATACGTCTTATCAATTAGAAAATATTTCTAATACTTCTAAGCCTTTTATTTATTATTATTATTATTATAACTCAGAATTTATAAGTTCCAACTAATAGTTAAAGGTTTTATTAAGACTTTTAACTATTAGAAGTCTCTTTTAAACTTCATCTTCTTATTATAATTTTCAATAGTTCAATTAATCTATTATATTAATTTAAATATTAAAAATCCCAAATTAGTCATTATAGAGAGACTTTATAAAACTATTAGTTATAAAGTGTCTTAAAAATGTATATTTAACTTTAAGATACTCTATTAAGCCTCTTATCATAATTAATAGTTATAGATATCTATATATTATAACTTTATATATAATTATATTATTTTAATAATTATAAAGTATATTATTTATTAGTTATTATATTGGATTCAAATAGCAAGGTAGAATTTGTATACCTTATTTCTATTAAATATATTTATTATAAAGTCTACTTAAAATATAGTAGTAAAGTAATTAATAGAAATCGCCTTTTGAGTAGTTTAAAATACTATATAAAACCCCAGCTTTAATTATCAAGATAGTAATAATATCTTATTTATTAACTTATCATGCTATTAAGCTTCTAAATAGATATATAATATATATTTAAGAGTTCTTTTAATTATTATTATTATTTATAAGGTTAGTATTTATAGTAATCATGAGGCTATTAAATAGATTGCTAGCTTCATAATTCAATTTAAAACAGAAGTTTGTTATCTTACTAAAATATTATATTATTCATTTAGTTTTTATATAGTAGTTATCTAAAGGGTTTTAATTAAAGTGTGATAATTAACCTACTATATAAATAATATCTAGTCTTATTATAATTATAATATAATTAATAAAGCTAATATCTTATTAGTAATACTTAATCTCTATATAGGAGGCTTAATTATATTATAATACAAACTCTTTGGTTTTTAGAAGGACTTTAAAATTTTGGTTTGTATTAAAAGTCTCTAATCTATTTAAAGTTATATGCCTCTTGGGAACCCTTTAAAAGAAGCTATATTCAATAGTTAGCTCTTTCCTTATAAATTCTATAGATACTACTAGTACTAAGGAATTATTATATAGAGAAAACCTCAGGTAGTAAATACGGTTATTTACTATAACAGCTGATAAATAGAAGGTATATATATATACCTATATCTATTGTAGTTATTCTATTAAAGATTGTAGGAAGGTTATATTAATACTAACCGGCTAGCGACACTTATTACTAGTTATTAACAGTCGCTAGCTATTAATAGCTAGCAGTAAGAGCTAATAACTAGTAGTAGTTACTATATAGTTTATACAACTAGTAGAACTAGTTATAATTACCCGCCGTAGGATTCGAACTTATTGTTCTTGCTGTAAAGGGGTAAAAGCTAGCCAGATGTTAAACTACTATATTAAGCGGGTGGATTTTAAAGTATTTAATATACTATATATATTTTATAAAATACTCAAGGAGCTTTTCAATATATACTACTTATAAAAACTATAGCTATTATACTATTTAATTTGAAATAATCTTGATATGAAGAAATTACTATAACTTCTTATTTTTCTTAAAATAATATTTCTATTAAAAACCCACTAATAATATAAGTATTTCAGAAGTATTTCTTAAGAGGAAAGAGAGTATATAGTTATTAATAAAGGAAAAAGGTAATATATCTTTTAAATTAGTAATATAACTCTCTTATAATAAATTTAGAGCTAACACACTTAAAACCTACTTCTAGGTAGTATTACTATAAGAAAAGAGACTTTTAAAAGCTATATAGTATTTTATTAAAATGGTAGATCTTACTTAATATTTAGTAACCTAGTAGTATTTGTATATAGATAACCTTATTAAATACTATATATATAAAAGTATTAACTATATTATATTAGAATAATTTAAACTTAAAGTAGTTAGTAATTACTATAAGGGTTTAGAATAATATATTTATTAGAATAGCTTTATAAGTCGTATAGTTATCTTATAGCTATTAATTTCTATAGATAATTACTTAAATCTTCATTTTTAAGAAATACTTAAACTTATTAAGCTTATAAATATAAATCTAATAATACTTTAAAACTTTTGAACTCCTTATAAAAGCCTGACTAACCTTATTTTAAAAGTATAATTAATATAACTCTTAAAACAAACTTATTTAACTATTATTAATTATAGCCTTAATATATAGATGAATAAGTATTAATAAGTAAGATATAAATGATAATGATAATTTCTATTATAAGACTCTTAGAGTAAGAGTTTCTACTCCCTAATATTTTAAATACTTTCTAATATCTAATTCGCCTTATAAATAAAATCTATTATTCATACTTTCAATATTTATATTTCAAAACCTTTAAGAAGAATAAACCCCTAAGACTCTTTCTAATTAACTTTTTATATTTCTTTATAGTTATAAATAGGAATATCTTAAAATATCTTAAAATAACTAACAAATACTAATTAAAAAAATAACTTTAAATTAAAATCTCCTAATTATTCTGATAGAGTAATTTATTTATTCTTCATATTTAATTCTCTCTAGGAGTATCTGAAATCCCCACCTTCTTCTAATCTTATCTATATAAATAAGATTAAGGAATATAATAAATAATTCTCAAAGGATTATTAATATAAACTTTATAGTTTTAAATAATACTTTATAAAACTTAGGGGTGGTTACTATATAGATATAAGACTTCAAATTATTATAATTACTTCTTATCTTGATATAAATTACTTAATTAGACTTCTTACTGAAATTTCATTAAGTAGTTAAAATAACTTTACATAGCTCTACTATAATTATTTATTGTTATAATTGATAAGACTTGTTTTTAAAATCAAACTATTTAAAATTATCTTATAGAAACACTAAATTTCCATTTAAAAAAGGTTTTATTGAAAGAGATATTCTAAGTTATTAGAATCTTTTTGAAAAATAAGTCCTATATATAATATTAAGAAGTAAAACTGTTACTAATTAAAAAGCTAATAAAAATATACTTCTTAAAGCATATTAAATAGTTAGATTTGAGTTTCAAATTTATAGTAAGAATAAAGTATTTATAGTTATAAATATAAACGTAAGTTAAGTCTAACCTTATAATATTATCTCTTCAAGTAGTTTGATAAAGCTTCTAATATAATATTTATTAATTTAGAAAATATATTAATATTTAATTATAAAGATGAATCATTATTCATAGAGTTTTAGGCTAGAGCTTATAGTATAATTTACTCCTATATTTTATAGCTCTTACATAAACTTTAATAATTATTCTAAAGTATTTAATATTTCTATTTTAACTCTAAATACATACAGTAGATAGCTTAAGATATATACCTCAAGAAGTTAGATTATATTTTAGACTCTTATATCTAAAGACCTTATTATTATATTTAAAGACTTCAATATTAATATTATATTAATATATGAGGAGTATAATAAAGCTTTTAAATATTCCTATAATAATAGCTTTAACATAATTAATAAGATAAAAGTCTTAAGAGTAATGAATAGTTCTATTTATAAATATTAAAACTGAAATGTAATTATTATACCCTTAGTAAGGGGGGAGGAGAAATAAAAAGTAATATATTTCCTAGGGGTAATATATAAAATATTATTATACTTTATATAATAGATCTTTTATTTTATCTTATTAATATTATAAGTCTTATATACCCCCTAAGTAAGTTAATATATATTATATTTTAAGTAGCTATTAGTAATACAAATACTTTATATAATTAAGATAAAGTAATTAAGAAGCTTTCTATTAAGATATCCTAACTACTAGTATTAAAGCTATTGATTACTATTTAGAAGCTTTCGATTATATCTATAATATATTACTACTAGTAGTAATATTTTAGATAAAACGTATATTATACTAATTGTATTATAACGATAATTAATATCTTATGAAATATATGGTATTTAAAGACTTACTAATTATATTGAATATTAATAACTATCATTTTAAAATAATTGTTCTTTTATGATTAAGATAGATAGTTTAACTTAATATCTTATTAGTAGTTTTATATTTATAACTACTAAAAAGAGATAAGATTTATGATTAGAATAGTATAAGAAATAATATCATATGAATATAATTGAACTTCTTTACTTTTACTAATTATAATAAAGATCTCCATATCTCTATAGCTTTTAATAAATATAGGTTCTATATTATATTAAATATAATTTCCTATAGAAACTCCTTCAAAATTAATAAAATACTTGATATCCTAAAAGATACAACCTAAAATACTTAAATTAGAGGTAAGAAAGTCTTAAAAACACTATTCAAGTCTTTCTCTATAATATACGTACTATATAGTATTATAACTACTTTAACTAGAAAGGTAGTTATATAGTTACTATTATCTGAAACTCTAATTCTTTTTTAAAAAGTCTAAATTTAAGGGTAGTAACTATTTAATTCTCTTTTTCATTAAGATATTCAATATCTAGCCTTTATAAACTAATTAAAAGCATATATCGTAATAACATATTAATACATAGCTTAGCTTATACTTTAGCAAATATAAGCTTCTGTATAAGTTTTAAAAATATTTCTTATCATTTTAAGTATTTAAAATAGTAGCTAGGACTTTTATTCTAATTATAAAAATATTATAACTAATTTTACTATGTAAGAAGAACTCAGGGAGATATTATATCGCCTTTCTAGTAGCTAAAATAACTTTATCTAGAAATATAAAATCTAAATAACTATATATTTTAAGTATAGAGCTTTATATATAAGATTCAATTAATGATAAAAGTAACAAAATTCTGAAATCATAAATTTAAAATACTTTAATAATAGAAAGAATATAATTAACAACTTAAGCTTTATATATAATATCTTATTAATTCTAAAACTTTACTTTAATTACTATTTTTATAATAAGATGCTTAAAATTAAGAAACCAAAGTATTTTATAATATATTTAAGTAGTATTTTAGAAGTATAAATTGTTTATAATATGAAAGTAATTATAGAAGTTAGTAGTTTATATTACTATGTCTTTTTCTATATAGTAATATTAATATTAAAATACCTTATTTATAAATTTGAAAGTTTAAGTCATTATGTAAGTTTAATTTTCATAGTTATATTAATATTCTTAAGTTTTTAAGATATAAAGACTATAAAAAGCTATATAAGGTTTAAGACTTTCCTCTATAAAGCGTATAATATCTTTTATATAAACTTCTTTAGTAGTATTTATTAGGAATTATTAATCTTCCTTATAGTTTACACCCATAAGAATAAAGCTTTTAAAAATATATTATTTAACCGTTTTAAAGCCTTATTAGTATTATTTAGCTTTTAGAAAGTTACTTAGGAATAACTCTTAAGGAAACCTTAAAGAAAACTATAAAAAATAATTACTTTAAGATTAAAATAATTCTATAAGTTATAAGACTTAACTTCTACTTTAAAGGTATTATATTAAATAAACTACTAATTAGCTTTCCTAAGGATTAAAAGAGGGGTATTTTAATAGATATCTAAATACTTAAAAAATATTAAATTATTATAATATCTACTTTTAACTTAGTAGCTCTTTAGTATTATAAGACTCTTAAATATGATATATAACTAAGAAGTAAAATCTAATATGTATTATATATAACTAAATATAGCTATATATGCCATATAAAGCTCTTTTTTAAATAATTTTAATAGGGCGAGGCCTATAGAGATAGCGCTAGCGCCTGAGGTTCAACTAATATAAACTCTGCCTCTCGAGTATATTATTCCTAGTAGGTATTACTATATACTTACTAGTAGTTAATACTACTATAGATACTATATCTTCAGGTAAAATTATTTTTGATATAATTATAGATACTATATATTTAGATGCCGCATATTTAGATACTACGCATTTAGCAGCTATTTATTATAGAGCTATTATTAAAATCCTAGCCTTATCTCTCTAAAAAATAGAAGTTAAAGAATCATAAAGATTTACAGCTAAAAGTCTAGCGAGAGAAAGTATAATAATGAAAATAAGTTTCTATAAGTTATAAGACTTCAACTTTATAAGCTAATTAGTAGTAGTTATAAGAGGGCTTTTATCTCATAGTAATCTTAAGCTACTATATTATATAATATATA
Source organism: Colletotrichum orbiculare MAFF 240422 (assembly GCA_000350065.2). NCBI lineage: Eukaryota > Fungi > Ascomycota > Sordariomycetes > Glomerellales > Glomerellaceae > Colletotrichum > Colletotrichum orbiculare. The sequence goes on along the minus strand of AMCV02000019.1, from coordinate 975,514 downwards.
ATCTAATCCTAGCTATCCTAGCTTTCTATATAGGCTATAGGGTATATCTTTATATTCTAATTTTATAAAATAAAACTTCTATTAGAGTAATATGACTATAGATATATAGGACTATATAATATTATATTAAATCTACTAAGAGATTAAAATATCAAAATATAAGCTATATAATTAGTTGTAGTTTCTATCTATTCTAGTGTGACTATTTTAGGAAATTAGTATAGACTTTATTATAAGATTTCTAGAGAGTATTTTTAGAGATAGTAGTATATATAATATTATTCTAGCGATTATAGATAGATTTACAAAGTTTGTAATATTTATTTTCATAATAAAAAGAATGAGAGAGATCTAGTAGTAATATTTTATAAAGAAGTAGACTATTAATTTAGTATTTTAGAAGGTATTATTAGTAATAGGAATAAATTCCTTATAAATCAATTTTGAGAAGAACTTATAGTAAAGTGACTATTGAAGTAATAATTTTTGATAATATACTACTTATAAATAGATAGTTAAATAGCATAAATATACTAAATATTAGATTATTACTTTAGAGTATTTACTAGTAATTTGCCTATTATTTGAATAGTATAACTAAAGGAAACTATATTGATATATATTAATAGTAGATATAATACTATTAAATACTTATTAATAGAAAGGTTATATAGATTCTATTTTAAAATAGTTAAATATATAATAAAGAGAGACTTAATAATATAGAGTATTACTAAATAGATAATTTAAATTAGCTAAATATATCGCTAGGAGGCACTAATAGCTCGCTTTCTACTGCGACTACTAGTAGATATATTACTTCCTGAAGTATAACTTTAACCTTCCTACCGCTTACTAACTACTATAGCCAGCCCCTAGTTAATTTGGGGCTGAACCCCTTATAGCTATAGCTAGTATAGCTACCCCATACTAATTTATTTGAAAATAAATAATCATTAACTCTTTCTACAATAACTTTACGTCTTTATATCTTTATAGCTATTAATATATAATTTAAATATCTCGAGATATTTAATTACTACTAACTATAAGTATTCTATTCAGATATTTATTATAACCTTAATATTTATAATCTTAATATTTCTACTAAGCTTTACTTACTCTTAATATAAGACTCTATACTATTGATATAAAAGTTCTCTATTATTAATATAAGTTAATTTATAATTTCTATATAAGTATAATAAGACTTAGCCTTTTCTTATTAATAAAAAATCTCGATATATTAGTTAAATATAACTAATATATTAATAATATTTATATAGATCTAAATATTTCTAATATAATTAGATAACTTTTGAAATTCTTATAATTATATTATTATAATACTTTAAGGTATTTAATAATTAATATTATAATAAGATATTAATTGTAAGAGTATAGCTAAAAGTTTTGATTAGGAAAGGTTTAGATATATAGGTAGGGTTTATATTATTATATAGACTATTACTTAAAAGATCTAAATTGTAATCTTTTAGCTGAAAACTCTTTCTAGTATTTTAGTAGTTATAGCTAGCTAGTTACTAGGTGTACTATATAGTCTTATTAATATATTTATATAATTATCCCCCCTTCTAAGAGTTTTAGTCTCTAAGGCTGTAATTATATACTCCCTAATATCTATTATAAAGCCTATATATTATTACTAACTATTTATTATATAAAATACTTCTTTCATATTTATAATTATTCTACTATAGTACTATTATTTATTTAAGTAATGTTTTATAGTTTGAATAATAGAACTGATTTTTATTATTATTATTATTAGGTTCTAGTTACTCTTTCTGTTATATATAAATATATTTATTATTATTTTGGTAATATATTGATACTTTTGAACTTTATAGTATTATTTTAGTAGGAAAAGTTTTTTAATTCTATTATAGTTTTTTATATTATTCTGCTATATATTTAGTAAATATTATCTACTTTTTTATATATATCTTATTATTTTTTGATTTTTTATTTATACTATTTTTATCTTTTTGATATCTTTCTGTATTATCTTACTAGTTATTCCTAGTTTGCTGTTTTTTTTTCTTTTCCTTTTTTTTTCTTCTTTATTATTTATATACTATATATTTCCTAATGATATTTTATATTACTATTATTACTACTATTTTCTAAATATTTGTTTATAATAGTAAAGAAGTTTCTAATAAGGGTTTCTTATATCTAGAGCTTAGTAACTACTTATCTTATTTTAGCTATTTATTATTATTCTATTTTAATATAGAAAGGTTGTTTTATATTATTAGTAATTATATATTAAAGTATATTTTTTGTGAAAAGAATAAGTAGAAATATTGTAGTATAAGTTATTCTTTTATTATATATTTACTATTTTTATTAATTTTTACTATTTAGGTTCTATTTGAATTATATAGTACTACTTAGGCGATTTAGAATTAAATTATTATCTATTACTAAATACTAAAATAAAAAGCTTTGACTTCTAAGTATAAAAGTAAGTTACTTTATATTCTTATTAAAGCCTTAGTAAAGTAGTAATATATAGGTAATATTATTTATAATCTCTTTATAAATATATAGAAAAAGAAGCTTAGTTTGGAATATCTTTTCTTTTAGGAGATATTAGCTATCTATTAGTATTTAAATATTATATATCTTATTATTATAAGTTTACTAGATATTTACCTTATTATTACTATTAATTAATAGAAGAATTTAATATTCTAAAATCTATAGAAGAAGCGTTTTAGTAACTATCTGCTAAATAGTTTATCTATTCTTATAATAATAATTTTTTAATTACTTTAGAATAATAATTTTTTTTTTAATGTATCTTATTATCTCTCAATACCTAAAAGTATTAAAACTTCTACTATTTTAAGACTACTCTAATTTAATAATAATTTTTACTATTACCTTACTAACTATTTTAAATATAATATATCTAAATATCTTATTACTATTACTAGTAGTTATTTTATTCCTTATAGGTCTAATATTATTATACCTCACTATATCTATACTTCTAGTTTACTATTATCTACTACTAGTAAAAGTAAAAATAGTAATAATAATTAAGATAATAATAGAAGTAGAAGATCTGGAGTTTTAGAGATTTCTTTATAGCCCCCTTATTATATTTATAGTAATAATAATATTATTATATTTATTATAAGTAATTATATTTCTTCTATTAAAATCTATTTAATAAGCTTTTAGTATTACTTTACTCCTAATAATACTATCTTACTTAGTATTAAAAGAAAGCTTATAAATAATAGTATTTAAATAGAAAGATTCCTTATTAAGAAGTATAAGATTTATCTTAATATTATTCTATTTATTCATATAGCTTCTATATTTAATAACTATTAGTCTACTATTAGAAAGTTTACTACTTCTAAAACTACTACTTCTAAGAAGGCTATTTTAATAAAGAAGCCTATAGCTATTAAGAGAGCTCTTATTATTAAATAAGTTACTATATTTTTAATATTTATTATATTTATAATACTTATTATACTTATAGTACTTATTATTCTTATAATATTTATTATTCTTACTATATTTATAAAGAGAAGTTAAAAATAATTTTTATAAGAATATACCTAAGCTTTAAGTATAAAGATTATATTATTTATATATACTAATTAAGTTATTACTAAAGTATATTAGTCTTTTCTAATTTAGAAATATATTTTTTAGAATAATATTTAAACTATTTAAATAGTTAATAGAATGATATTTCTCTCTCTCTTTAAAATATTATTATTCAATACTTAGTATTAATATTATATTAATTATCCTATTCTTTATAATATTAAATTATCTATTTTTCAAATCTCTAAATAGCTTTTTGTATATTATTTCAATTAACTATAGTTTCCTTCATATTATACTCTATAAGTTATCTAATCTATTTTATAAAGAAGTATTTATTATTTCTATCTTTTTATTTTTCTATAATTTCTTCTACTTCTTAATCTATAGGGTTATCTTCTAGTTTGAAGAAAATAGCCTAATTATTAGTATCCTTTTACTATTCTATTTATAGTTTAAATAAAGAGATAGGGAAAATATTATATATCTAGTAGTAGTACTCTAATAGATATACTCTATATACTTATTTTCCTATCCTCTCTATTATTAAAACTTTAATATATCTTAATATTAACTTCTTATATTTAAATTTAAAACTTTTTATTAATAGCTTAATAGCTACTCTCTAATTATATATATATAGTTAATATTTCAAATTGTATATTTTCGCCTAGTTTTTAACTACTATTTATTAATATTCTACTATTTAGTAATATATTTAGCTAATATAAGTAATTTACTTTATAATATCTTATACTATTAAGTCTTTTTTTACAATATATTTAATTAATTTTAAATAGAATTTATATAGTTTTTCTATTAGTAAGTATTTAGTAGTATTATATTTATTATTATTATATATTAATATAGCTTCTCTTAGTTATATTATTTAGATAGTAGGTAAACTACTAGTAAATATTCTAAAGTAATATTTTAATATTTAATATAGTTATTCTATTTAACTATTTATTTATAAGTAATATATTATTAATAGTTATTATTTAATTAGTCGCTTTATTATAGATTCTTCTTATAATTAGCTTATAAAGAGTTTGTCTTTATTACTAATAATACCTTCTAGACTATTAAACTAATATTCTCCTTTTTTATAGAGTATTATAACTAGGTCTATAGCTATTATCCTCTTTATTATAATAATAAATATCACGAATTTAAAAATCTATTTATAATAATAAGGATAATATTATATATATTACTATTTTAATACGTACTCTCTAGAAGTCTTATAATAAAATCTATATTAATTTCTTGAAATAGTCCTATTAAGATAAATAGAAATTATAACTAGTTATAAGGATTATATTCTAGTATTTTAATCCTTTAGTAGATTTAATATAATATTATATAGTTCTATATATCTATAGTTATATTATTTCAATAGAAGTTCTATTTTAAGAATTAAAAGTTTTATTAGTATTTATATAGCCTATTCTATTTTTATTATAATATAAGTAAATAATTTTATATTTTAGGGATTCTATATTAGATATAACTAATTTTTATTTAGAAGAAAAATATCTTTTTTATATTTACTAAATAGTTCTTCTAATTAGTAGCTATTCTCTAAGTTTTTTCTATATATATCTAATAGTTTTTATTATAAGTTTATAGTTTTTTAATAATTTATTTAATATCTTTAGAATCTTCTATAGAATATATTATTTTATTTTTTATAAGACTCCTTACTATTAAATATAAGATATATTATATTAGAATAATAATTCTAGCTTCTTATGAGTTCTCATTACTTACTAGTATTTATTAGGCGTTTTCTATTATCTTATATATCTTTTTATTATAGGTAACTATAGCTATAATTATTACTATACTTTTAGTATTCTTAAAAGAGTAGTATTTTTAAAAAATTGAATATCTTTTACTTCTAGATCTAATTTTTATATTAAGGTATTTTTCTTATATTTATATTATTTAGGTAAAAGGTTTTACTAATTCTAAGTTTCTCTTAGCTTTAGTAACCTTCTAGTAGGTATCTACTAATAATAGCTTAGTAAGTTATAATTTATTTATAAGAATTAGTAGTATATTATAGAATTTAATTTCTCTTTTCATATAGTCTAGCTATTTAAATAGTCTATTTATTAGATTAATAGCTTTAGGTTAGTATTTTAGATTAAAGTTAAATATTAAGAGTTTATAAATTCAATAGGTGAGTTTTCTCTAAAAGACTTATATTAATATTACAATAATACTCATTAGAACCTAATAATTTATTAGAATTATAAATTTCTTTAAAAGTCCTATTAAATAATACTTCTAGCAGTTAAGGTTTTTAATAATAATTAGTAGTTCTTATTAATTTATTTCTTATTTTTATTCTATTTTATTAAGTTGTTTAAAATAATAAGTAATTAGTTATTATTAGTTTTCTATTTTTTATAATAGGATATTTAAGATTACTTATTATAATATATCTATTTCTATTTTAGTATTCCTAATAGGGTTTTAATATTAGAGAATGATTATTAAGTAGAAAGTATCTTATAATACTAAGAATATAAATTTTATATCCTCTAGTTATAAGAAAACCTTTTTTTCTATTCCTTTTTTAAGAAGTATTATAAGTAGTATTATTACTTATAAGTAATTAATAATAGATTTATAGTAGAAACTGTAGAAGTTTAAGAATATCTAAAGTTCCTTGAATATTTCTAGTAGTTTCTATTTAATAATAATTTAGATTCTTATTAGATCTATTTTAACTCTTTTTTAAATAATTATATAGTTGAAAAAGGTTATTTTTTTATATAGAATTTATATTTAGAAAACTTAATAAAGAAATATATTTTATATAATTAAATAAGTACTTATAATAGTAATTTAATATAGTCCTCTCTAATACTTATTATATATATTATAATATTATCTATATATATTATATAGTATATATTAATTAAACTAGTAAGTATATAGTAAATATATACCTAGAAGATTACTAGTATATTAATAAGATTAAATAGTATTACTATATATTTATAGTGATTATATTATATTTTAAATATTATCTTCTAATAATTCTCTAGCTTAATCTTAATATAATAATAAGTATTTTTAAGATTAATCTTTAAAATCTATATTACTCTTTAGAATCTATTTAAAAACTTACTAATTAGTAGTAGTAAGTAATAATTCTTAATTATAATTTTATTGAAGTTCCTATAGTTAATATAGAAATATAAAGAGCTATTTCTTTTAAGATAAAAAAGATTAATATACCTATTTTACTTATAAATAACTATATATATCTCTTTACTAGGTTCTCTATAATATATATTTTTAATTCTTCTAATTACTACTTATTTAATAAATATATAAGCATATAGAATAATTTCCTATCTAGCTTTAGTTTAATAGTATATTTAGTATCTTTAAAGATTAAGATAGATTTTATTATAACCTTATTAAATACTTCCTATTTATTTATAAGTTCTTTAGGGATATTTATAATTATAATAATTTTATCTCTTTCTTTAAATATTCCTATATAAGTTTTAAGATCTTCTCTTATCCTACTAATATATAATATATAAATAGTCTTATTATTCTTAATAATCTCCTATATAAATACTTCTAGTTTAATAATAGATATATACTTATAGTATTAGATATTTATCTAGATATTTATTATAATACTCTCTTAGCTTATGGAATACTATTTTAATAGGAAGTTTATATATTCTTTCAATTAATAAATATTAGT
>AMCV02000019.1:948940-967932 GCA_000350065.2 Colletotrichum orbiculare MAFF 240422 | reverse complement strand
AATATATTTTATTATATTTTAATATTTAAAAATATTAAAGTTTCTACTATCTTTAGACTATTCTAATTTAATAGAAATTTTGACTATTATCTTACTAATTACTTTAAGTATAATATATCTAAATATTCTATTATTATTACTAGTAGTTATTTTATTCTTTATAGGTTTGATATTATTATATCTCGTTATATATATACTTCTAGTTTGTTATTATCTACTATTAGTAAAAGTAAAAGTAGTAATAATAATTAGGATAATAATAAGAGTAGAAGATCTAGGGTTTTAGAGATTCTTTTATAGCTTTCTTATTATACTAATAGTAATAATAATATTATTATATTTACTATAAGTAATTATATTTCTTCTATTGAAATCTATTTGGTAAGCCTTTAGTATTATTTTATTTTTAATAATATTATTTTACTTAGTATTAAAAGAAAGACTATAAATAATAGTATTTAAGTAGAGGGATTTCTTATTAAGAAGTATAAGATTTATTCTAATGTTATTCTATCTACTTCTATAGTTTTTATATCTAGTAGTTATTAGTCTACTATTAGAAAATCTACTATTTTTAAAACTATTACTCCTAAGAAGGTTATTCTAATAAAGAAGACTATAGCTATTAGGAGAGTTCTTACTACTAAGTAGGTTACTATGCTTTTAGTATTTATTATACTTATAATACTTATTATGTTTATAGTACTTATTATTCCTATAGTGTTTGTTATTCTTATAGTACTTATTATTCTTACTATACTTATAAAGAGAGGTTAGGGATACTTTTATAAGAATATACTTAAGTTTTAAGTATAAACATTGTATTATCTATATATACTAACTAAACTATTACTAAAATATATTAGTTTTTTCTAATTTAAAGATATACTTCCTAAAATAATATTTAAGCTATTTAAATAATTAATAGAATTATTTCTCTCTCCTTCTTTAAAATATTATTACTAAGTACTTAGTATTAATATTATATTAATTATCCTACTTCTTATAGTATTAAATTGTCTATTTTTTGAATTTCTAAATAGCTTCTTATGTATTACTTAGGTGAATTATAATTTCTTATATATTATATTCTATAAGTTATTTAGTTTATTTTATTAAGAAGTATTTATTATCTCTATTCTTTTTATTTTTTTATAATTTCTTCTACTTCTTATTCTATAGAGTTATCTTTTAATTTAAAGAAGATAATCTAATTATTAATATCTGTTTATTATTCTATTTATAGTTTAAGTGAGGAGATAGGGAAAATATTATATATCTAGTAGTATTATTTTAATAGATATATCTTATATATTTATTCTTCTATCTTTTTTACTATTGAAATTTTAATATATTTCAATATTAACTTTTTATATTTAAATTTGAAGTTTTTTATTAATAGTTTGATAATTACTTTCTAATTATATATATATGGTTAATATTTTGAGTTATATATTTTTACTTAGTCTTTAATTACTATTTATTAATATTTTACTATTTAGTAATATATTTAGCTAATATAAGTAACTTAATCTATAATATTTTATACTATTAGGTTTTTTTTTACTATATATGTAATTATCATTAAATAGAACCTATATAGTTTTTCTATTAGTAAGTATCTAGTAGTACTATACTTATTATTATTATATATAAATATAGTTTCTTTTAGTTATATTGTTTAAATAGTAGGTGAACTACTAGTAAATATTTTAAAGTAATATTCTAATATTTAGTATGTTTATTCTATTTAACTATTTATTTATAGGTAGTATACTATTAATAGTTATTATTTAATTAGTTATTTTATTATAAATTCTTCTTAAAATTAGTTTGTAAGGAATTTATCTTGATTACTAATAATACTTTCTAAAATGTCAAATTAATATTCTACTTTTTTATAGAGTATTACTACTAGGTCTATAGTTATTATCCTTTTTATTATTAGAATGAATATTATAAACTTTATAAATCTATTTATAATGACTAAGATAGTATTATATATACTACTATTTTAGCGAGTATTTTCTAGAAGTCTTATAATAAAGTTTATACTAATTTCTTGAAATAGTTTTATTAGGATAAATAGAAATTATAACTAGCTATATAGCTTAGATTTTAGTATTTTAATCTTCTAGTAGATTTAATAGAATATTATATAGTTTTATATATCTTTAACTATATTGTTTTAATAGAAGTTTTATTTTATAAGGTTATAAGTCTTATTAGTATTTATATAGCTTATTTTATTCTTATTATAATATAAGTAAATAATTTTATATCTTAGGGATTCTATATTAAATATAATTAGTTTTCTTTAGAAGAAGAATATCTTTTCTATATTTATAAAGTAGCTTTTCTAGCTACTAGTTATTCCCTAGGTTTTTTCTATATATTTCTAGTAGTTTTTATTATAGATTTATAGTTTTTTAATAATTCATTTAATATTTTTAAAGTTCTTTATAGAGTATATTATTTTGTTTTTTATAAGACTTCTTACTATTAAATATAGGATATATTATATTAGAATAATAATTTTAACTTCTTATGAGTTTTCTTTACTTATTAGTATTTACTAAGTATTCTCTATTATTTTATATATCTTTTTACTATAAGTAATTATAGTTATAATTATTATTATATCTCTAGTATTCCTAATAGGAGAGTATTTTTAAGAAGTTAAATATCTTCTACTTCTAAGTCTAGTTTTTATATTAAAGTATTTTTTTATATTTATATTATTTAAGTAAAGGTTTTTACTAATTCTAAGCTTCTTTTAGCTTTAGTAACTTTCTAGTAGGTGTCTACTAATAATAGCTTAATAAGTTATAGCTTATATATAAGGGTTAGTAGTATATTATAGTATTCTATTTTTTTTTATATGATCTAGCTATCTAGATAGTCTATTTACTAAATTAGTAGTTTTAAGCTAGTATTTTAGATTAAAGTTAAATATTGAGAATTTATAAATCTAATAAGTAAGTTTTCCCTAAAGGTTTTATATTAGTACTATAATAATATTTATTAGGACTTAATAGTTTATTAGAATTATAAACTTCTTTAAGAGTCTTATTAAGTAATACTTCTAATAGTTGAGGTTTTTAATAATAACTAGTAGCTCCTATTAGTTTATTCTCTATTTTTATTTTATTTTGTTAAGTTTTTTAGAATAATAGGTAATTAGTTATTATTAGTTTTCTATTTTTTATAATAGGATACTTAAGATTACTTATTATAATATATTTATTTCTATTTTAGTATTCTTAATAAGATTTTAATACTAGAGAATAGTTATTAAATAGAAAGCGTCTTATAATACTAAGAATATAGATTTTGTATTTTCTAGTTATAAAAAGACTTTTTCTTCTATTCTTTTTTTAAGAAGTATTATAAATAGTATTATTATTCCTAGGTAATTAGTAATAAATTTATAGTAGAAGTTATAGAAGCCTAAGAATACCTAAAGTTCTTTAAATATTTCTAATAGTTTCTATTTAATAATAGTTTAGATTCTTATTAGGTTTATTTTAATTCTTTCTTAAGTAATTATATAACTTAGAAAACTTATTTCTTCTATATAGAATTTATATTTAGAGAATTTAGTAAGAGATATATTTTATATAGTTTAATAAGTATTTATAGTAGTATTTTAATATAGTTCTTTCTAGTATTTATTAGATATATTATAATATTATTTATATATACTATGTAGTATATATTAATTAAACTAGTAAGTATATAGTTAATATATATTTAGAATATTATTAATATATTAGTAAGATTAAATAGTATTACTATATATTTATAGTAATTATATTATATTCTAAATACTATCTTTTAATAATCTTCTAGTTTAATCTTAATATAATAATAAGTATTTTTAAAATTAATCTTTAAAATTTATATTACTTTCTAGAATCTATCTAAAAGCTTACTAATTAGTAGTAGTAAGTAATAGTTCTTAATTGTAATTTTATTAAAATTCTTATAATTAATATAGAGATATAAAAAGTTATTTTCTTTAAGATAAAAAGGATTAATATATCTACTTTATTTATAGATAGCTATATATATCTATTTATTAGGTTCTCTATAATATATATTTTTAATTCTTCTAGTTACTACGTATTTAGTAGATATATAGGTTTATAAAGTAGTTTTTTACCTAGCTCTAGCTCAATAGTATATTTAGTATTTTTAAGGATTAAAATAGATTTTACTATAATTTTATTAAATACTTCTTACTTATTTATAAGTTTTTTAGGGATATTTATAGTTATAACGATTTTTTTTTTAAGTATTTCTATATAAGCCTTAAGATTTTCTCTTATCTTATTAATATATAGTATATAAGTAGTCTTATTATTCTTAATAATCTTTTATATAAATATTTTTAGCTTAATAATAGATATATATTTATAGTACTAAGTATTTATCTAGGTATTTATTATAATACTTTCTTAGCTTATAGGATATTATTCTAATAGGAGGTTTATATATCTTTCTAATTAGTAAGTATTAGTAAATAGTTAGTATAATTTCTATAGGTAATTATTTAAGTTTATAAGGAAGAATATTAACTAGTATAATTTTTCTAATTCTAATATTAAACTATTAAATCCTTTTAAAATAAGTATAGTTATTTTAGCTAGAATTAATTCTAATAATATAGCTAGCTACTTATTAATAAGGTTTACTTATAAGTATAAGTTTATATCTATTATTACCTCTTTCTTTTTAGTACTCTAGAGAATAATTACTAAACCTTTAGCTATCTTCTCTATAAGAACTAACTTTTTAGTTAGTATAGGGATTATTAGTTTTATTTCTATACTTATTTATTTTTCTAGATTTTTTTAATATAGGGGTTAGTATTAATAGTTTGTATTGAAATATAAGATTTTATAGTATTCTATTTTTAAATAACTATTAGTATCTTATTTATATCTATCTTATTCCTATAGTTTATAGTTTTATATTTAGTCTTACTATATAAGAAGTAAGTTTTTATAATTTATAGTATAGTTAATATATATATAGTTTTCTAACTTAGGATAAGTATAATATTATCTAACCTATTAGTATTTTATTATTAACTATTTAGTATTAATAGAGTTAATAGTTTTATTTATCTTACTATTTATAAAAATAGGGGTAGTTAGAAAGGCTATAGGTTTATATATAAATACTTATATCTCTTATTTTATATTAATTTACTAGTATAGTATTATTAGAGTTCTTATAGTTTTTTAATTTTTATTATAATATTTTTAGTTTTTAAGATTAGAATCTTAAATTTCTCTATTTCTCTTTTTAAACTTAAGTATAATTAGTAGAAGTAGATAAAAATTTCTTTCTTATTCTACTTTAATCTAAATATATTTAGGTTTTAGTATAATACTAATTACTTAGTATAATATTATATAAGTAATTAGTATTCTCCTTATTATACTTTTTTAAGCTTCTATTTATATAATTTCTTTTATATCTTTAGGTTGATATACTATTAGTAAATAAATATGATAAAAGTAGTCTAGATAGGGTTGCTTTCTAGGCTAGTTTTATAGTTTTTTTATTCTATTTAGAATTAGGATATTAGTTTTATAGGTACTTATTAGATCTACTAGTTAACTATACTATCTAGCTAGATTTAGTAGTTATTCTTAATAGCTGCAATCTAGTTATTAATTTATTTAATTGTAATTTTTTATTATTATTTTATAATTATATAAAGGTAGCTTTTCTTAGTTTTTAAGTAGTCTAGATACTACTAATTACTTAACTAGTTATTAGATAAAAGCTATAGTCCACTTTTTATAAGCTTCTTACTACTTCTATATCTACTCTTAATATATTACTATTTAGAATTATATAGTTTTAAGTATTTTATTTATAATACCTATTAGGTTTAGTCTAAATAGGAATAATAATTATAATAATATTTAGGATTACTTATTAAATCTAAGTATTAATTACTAAAAACCTAGTAACTATTTAGATCTAAGAAGTATAATAAAAGTTATTTTACTTCTTTTTTTATATTAAGAAAGAAGTATTTCTTTTTTTAAAATATATTTTATATAAAGTTATCTAATTAGTATCTTTTTTTAACCTCTTTAGTATACTATTAGTAAGGGTTTGTATTAATACTAAGTTTTAATTCGTTTTAAGTAGTATATAGGAGGTGTTTTTTAGGGGTATCTTCTCCTAAGGTTACTATCTTATTATTATTATTATTTTACTTATCTAATTCCTAGTAATAGTATAGTATAGTACTAGTAGTTTTATTATATATTTCTATTAAGTTAAGTATTAATTATTAGAGTTTATTAAGGTTTGTATTAAGTCTATACCTATAGGGTGGTTATTTTCTATAAAAATAGTTACTATTTAATATCTTTATTTATACTAGTTATTTAAAAAATTAAATAGAAGTAATAGAATTATAAGAGTATAGCTAAAGGTTTTGATGAGGAAAGGTTTAGATATATAGGTAGGGTTTATATTATTATATAGATTATTACTTAAAAGATCTAAGTTGTAATCTTTTAGCTAAAAACTCTTTCTAGTACTTTAGTAGCTATAGCTAGCTAGTTGCTAGGTATACTATATAGTCCTATTAATATATCTTTATATTAATATTAAGATATTTTCTGATTAATAGTTAATTACTAATATTACTAGTGTAATATAACAACTTATAGGATAATTAGATAATTCTCTTCTAAATATCTATAAACTGCTTATTAATTATTATATTTAGAAGTATTTTATTAAAGTTTAATTTAATATACCAATAGCTTTTATTATAATAATTATAATTAGATATTCTTATCTTTATTTCATAGTCATTCTTTTAAAATAGTTATATAGATTTTAGAGAGATCTTAATTTTACTATAAAAATTACAAAAGAATAATAAATTATAGAAAATCTAGCTCTTAGTATTCAATTTTATTCTATCTTTAGAGACTTTATAAAAGTCTTTAATTCTATAATCTTAATAGTCACTTTTAGCTATATATATTAAGCTTTAACTTTAATAAGACTTTATTAAATTATTATTATAAAGTCTTCTATTAATATAGGGTTGAATATTAGAGTTAGAAATATAATTATCTATAATAATAAGTAGTTTATTAGTATTTTAACTAGTTATAAGTTAGTATTAGTACAAATACTATTATTAAGTAAAATTTATAGTTAAGTCTATATATATAGTATAGAGCTTAGATACCATTCTAGGTATAGAGTAAAAGTAACGAAATAAATATATTACAAGATAGTAGAATATTAATAAATAGTAGTTAAAAGTTAGGTAAAAATATATAATTTAAGATATTCATTATATATATATAAATAGAGAGTAGTTACTAAGCCATTAATAAAAAACTTTAGATTTCAATATAAGAAGTTAGTATTAAGATATATTGAAATTGAAGATAAGAGAATAAATATATCAAGTATATCTATTAGAATAATACTATTAGATATATAATATTTTCCTTATCTCTTTATCTAAATTATAAATAGAATAGTAAAAAAATATCAATTATTAGGCTATCTTCTCTAAACTAGAAGATAACTCTATGAAATAAGAAATAGAAGAAATTATAAAGAAGTAAGGAGATAGAAATAATAAATATTTCTTTATAGAATAGATTAAATCGCCTATAGAGTATAATATATAAAAGACTATAGTTAATTCAAGTAATATATAAAAAGCTATTTAGAAATCTTTATAAGAATAGATAATTTAATATTATGAGAAGTAAGATAATTAGCCTAATATTAATACTAAGGACTTAGTAGTAGTATTCTGACAAAGAGGGGAGAAATGAGTCTATCAATTAGTTAAATAGTTTAAAATAGTATTATAGGAGGCATATTTCCAAATTAAATGGTTATAGTTTAAATATTATTCTAAAACGTAAATCTCTGAACTAGCATAATTAATGTATTTCAATAATAATTTAATTAATATATATACTAGAGTACAATCTTTATATCTAAAGTTTAAATATATGTTTATAAAGGTATTTCTAATTTCTCTTTATAGAAATAGTAATAATAATAAGTACTATAGGAATGGTAAGTATTACCAATATAATAAATATTATAAGTATAATAGATATTAAAAATATAGTAGCCTTTTTAGTAGTAAGAGTTTTTTTATAATTATAGTTCTTTAATTAGAATAACTTTCTTAGGAATAATGATATTAAAAGTAATAAACTTTTTTATAATAAACTAATAGTTATTAAATATAGAAGCTATAAAAGTAGATATAATAATATTCAAATAAGTCTTATACTTCTTAATAGGAAGTCGTTCTACTTAGATATTATTATTTTTAGGCTTTCTTTTAATATTAGGTATAATAATATTATGAGGAGTAAGGTAATATTAAAGACTTATTAAATAGATATTATTAGAAGGACTATAATTATTTATAATAAGTATAGTTATATTAATATTACTATTAATATAATAAGATAACTATAAAAAAGTCTTTTTAACTTTAGATCTTCTATTATTATTATTATAATTCTAATTATTATTATTATACTTATCTTTACTAATAGTAAGTAATAGTAAACTAGAAGTATATATATTATAAAGTATAGTAAGATTAGACTTATAAAGAATAAGCTAACTACTAATTATAGTAATAAAGTATTTAGATATATTACATTTAGAATAGGCAGCAAAATCATAATAAACCTAATTATTAAGTTAAAATAGTTTTATAATAGTAGGAATTTTAATACTCTTAGCTTAAGTATTAGAATATAATAAAACAGATTAAAAGAATAAAAAAAATTATTATTCTGAAGTAATAGTAAGATTATTGTTATAGAAATAAGTAGACTATAAAGTAGATAAATAGCAAAATATATATAATATAACGATATATAGTATTCGTAGTGATATCTATAGAAGGAGTTACTAACTAGAAGCTAGAGATATAAGGAGAGCTTAGGAAGCGTAGGGTTATATAACTTACCCCCTTAGTATACTTTTTTAAGTTCTATAAGCTAAATAACTAAGTATTATATAAAATTAGCTAAAAAGTAAAAGTCTATACCCCCCTCCTAATCTTTTTCTATAATAATATACCCCATTACTTACTAATAGCTAAGTTATTCATAATACTAGAAGTACTTTTAATAAAGATACTTTAATTATTTTTATAATAGATATTAATATAAATATACTTAGTAGTTATATTAAAGTAGTATTTATAATTATAGTATTTAGTAGGGATAAGGTTAGAATAAGTTAAATAGTATCTAGTAGTTAAATAGTTATTACTTTTATAGTAATTATAATAGTATTTCTTGAAATTTTAAAACCTATAGTTAATAATACTAGAGTTATAAACATTAATCTTATAATAGAAGTTATTAAAAAAGTTTTGAAATTTAATTTCTTTAGGATTAATAGTAAAGTATTTATTATAAAGAGTTTTAAAGTTTAAGATTTTATAAAAAGAGTTAAGAAGGATATAAAAATAGAAAGTATTATAACTAGTAATAAGGGTATTAATATAGCAGTATAAAGTATAGAAATTCTTAAGATATTTAAAAATATTACTTTTATAGTTATTTATATTAAAAATATAGAGATTATAAATAAAGCTAGTAATAGTATTACTAGAAACTTTAAAAATAAGAAACTTCATCTTATTTATAAGGTTAAAAAAAATAATAGTTAGAAAACTTCTAATTTACTCTTTTAAGATAAGATAATATAAGGTTAGTATTATTAATAAGAAGATTATAAGTAGTAATATAACTTTTATACTACTATTTATAAATATTATTATTATTATAAGTAAGAAGAGTAGTAGGAGTAGGGATATTAGATTTAGTATATTTAAGGATATTATATTTATTAAGAAGAACTTTAATTATAAGCTCTTAGTAGTAATAATTAGCCTTACTTTAAAAGATAAGAAAATAGTAATAACTAGTGGTTATATTAATAATTTAGTAAAGAAAAAATAAGTAATATAGAAGTTATAAATACTTAAAAGTATAAAAGGTATAAAGAATATATATTATATAGAGGGTATATATAGTAAGAATTAAATAATACAGAAAGCGTAAACGCTCGAGGTGTAAAAAGGGTTTTTAATAAAGAATATATATAATACGGAGGGCGTAAGTAGTAGGGTTGTTTTTAGTAAAAGAATATATATAATGTAGAGAGTGTAGGTAGTAGGGTTAAAGTGTGTAGTTTTCTATACTTTAGAGGGAAGGTATAAGAAAATAAGTGAAAAATCGTAATATTTCGAAAATATCGTTAATAGTGAAAATAGGGTAAAAAAAGGGTTACAAATAGCGTTATGGGGTAAAAAGGGCCTCCTAGAGGGCCCCTAAGCTTATAATTTATATATAGTATAATGATATATAGTATTTGTAGTAATATTTATAGAAAGAGTTGCTAGTTAGAAGCTAGAGATATAAGGGGAGCCTAAGAGGCCTAGGGTTATGTAACCTACCCCCTTAATACAAAATACCTCTTCTTTAAATTTTAGAACTTCAAGTTATTTAATTAATTAGTAGTTATATAAAGGTAAGTATTTAATAGACTTATAGTAATAAAGTGTATAATTTATAAATATATATAAATAGATCATATCTCCTAGAGAAAAAGAAACTAAGTTTTATCTTCTTCATATTAATAAAGAAATAATAAATAGTATTACATATATAAAATTATTTTACTTGACTCTTTAGCAATAAATAGTAATCTAATTTAAGTCACCTAAATAATATTATATAGTTTAAATAAAACCTAAAAGGTATGAGTTAATATTAATAGTAAATATATATTAAAAGAATAACTTATATTATAATATTTATACTAATTCTTTTTATAAAAGATATACTTCAACATATAATTACTAATAATATAGTGTGGCTTTTCTATATTAAGATAAAGTAAATATATATAGTTAAAATAAAGCAAATAGTTACTAGGTTTTAAGCATAATAAATCTTTATTAATAGCTTCTTTATTATTATAAATAAATACCTAAAAGATAGTAATAATAATAGTAATATGAGATATTTATCGCGAAGTATAGAGACTTCATAAGGGGCTTTGCGGCATAATATAGAAAGTATGTGAGGAAGCAAAATAGCTTATATTTAGTATATATAAGATACGTGTTCTGGAGGGTATTTAAACCTATATAACTAGGACTAAAATAGGTTATAAAGTATAACTTTATATTACAACATACCTCCCTAGGTATTAAATATTTTATCTTACATCTAGATAAAACTATTCTTAGCAACTTTTATCTAAGGTTTCTAAATATAAGAAGTTTGAATAACTATTTCTAAATAAAAGTAATAAGGCTCTCAAGCTATAAGTAAGGATATATAAAGCTTCAAATTATAAATAAAAATAATAAAGCTTTTAAGTTCTTTAGAGCTATAGTTATATTAGAAATAAGCCTATTATTTATTTTAAAAATAATAATTCTAAATAGTCTTAACTATTTAAAAATAGCTTCTCCTATACTTTTTAAATAGGTAGGAAGATCTTGAAATATAGCTAGAAGTATTTCTAGTACTTTAGAGCTATTACCTTCCTGTTATTACTTAGAGATATATAACTACTTAAGATTGAAATATATAATATATTGAATATAGCTTTCTAAGCTGAATAAGATTACTAGGTATTTTTATATAAGATTAATACTTACCCTATTATAACCCTTATACTTTATATACTTCTTCCTATTAGTAGTATATATATATTATTCTAAATTATTCTCCTACTGAAACTATAATATATATATTAATAGGGCTTTATAGATATTATTTTTATTGAATACTATAATAACCTATTTTTATAACGATCTAGAAAGTATTACTAAGTAATCCCTTCGCTTAATAATTATTATAATAAGTTAGACCCTTAGGATTTCCTTCTTAAAACTATTAGGAATAACTAGATAGATTAATCCTTTTTAGTAATTACTTCTAGACTTATAGCTTAAACTATATTAGAAACTATTTAATATCAACTTTACTCTATAGCTTACCTTATAATCCAGGATTTCTAATATTAAGACTAAAACTACTCCTATATAGAACTCTTAACTTTTTTCTACCCTCCTAGATATATAGAATAAATATAAAGTATATCTAAAAAAAGTTATTTAGAATAATTACTACTAGTAGAATTTATCTTAGCTAAAGGAATACTAGTTTATAAATAGTTAATCTAAATATAGTAAGGAGAGATAAAGTAGTAAAAACGTAGAGTAAAGTTAGAAAAAGGAGAAGAAGCTAGCTATATAATACGGTAAGAGTATTATAAGGGTATTAGGGTGCTGAAAAGGCACTAAGGTATTATAAAAGCGCCCTGAAGAAGTAAATAGAGTAAGGTACCTTAAGAAGTAGTATTCTATATATAATATTAAAAGAGAGATATATAGAGGCGTCTCAAGATAAGTAGTACTATATATATATATATATATCTAAAAAGAAAGATTAAAAAGAAACTTATGAATATATACTATTATATTTATTTTAATAATAAAAAGGGGAGATAAAGTCATCTAGTATAGTATAAACTACTCAAAAGCTAGGCTTATAATTATTATAAAGTATAGAAACCTTATAAAAAGCCTCATAGCATAATATAGAAAGTATATGAGGAAGTAAAATGGCTTGTATTTAATATAAATAGGATACGTATTCTAGAGGGTATTTATACCTATATGACTAGGGCTAAAGTGGGTTATAGAGCGTAGCCCTATATCACGACAATATTCATATGAAATATATAACATATTAGTAATAAAGAAGAAGAAGAAAAAGAGAAGAAAAAATAACAAATTAAAAAATAATTAACAAGATAATATAGAAGGATATTAGAGGGATAAAAATAGTATAAATAAAGGTATAGAAGAAAATGAGATATATATAGAAAACGTAGATAATATCTATTAAATATATGGCGAAATAATATAGGGGATAAGAATAAAATTTGAGGATTAATTCTTTTTAGAAAGATATTATGAAGATTAAGAGTATTAATATATCACTAGGATAATAATAAATATATATTTGAATAATAAAAGGAATAAAGAAGAATCTGATAATAGAAATAATTAAAATTAGTTTTATTATTTAAACTATATATAATCACTTAAATAAATAATAATACTATATTAGAATAATTACTAAGATTAAAGAAGTATTTTATATAATAAATACTTAAAAATAACATATAGGCTTTATAATATATATTAAGAAGTATATAACTATAGTTTTGAAGACTAAAGCTTTTGGAAAGAGGGATAATTATAAAGATATACTAATAAGACTATATAATATATCTAATAATTAGCTAGCTATAACTACTAAATTATTAGAAAGAATTTTCAGCTAAAGGATTACAATTTGAATCCTTTGAGTAATAGTCTATATAGTAATATAAATCCTACCTATATATCTAAACCTTTCTTAGTCAAAGCCTTTAGCTATATTCTTATACTAACCCCTAGTTTATCTAAAGCTAAATCCCTTCTAGTTATAAGTGATATATATATTCTATATCAATCTTTTTATAAACAATAAATAATTAATAATTCTTCTTACAATAACTTTATATCTTTATATCCTTATACCCTTATACCTTTATACCCTTATACTTTTATAACTATATATAATTCAAATATCTCAAAATATTTAATTACTACTAACTATAAACATTAAATTTAAATATTTATTATAACCTCAATATCTATAACTTGAATATCTTTATTATAGACTAAAGCCTAGTTACCCTTAGGATGAAACTTTATATTATTAATATAAAAGTTCTCTACTATTAATATAAACTAACTTATAATCTTTATATAAGTATAATATATTTTAACTTATTGTTATTAGTAAATAATCTTAACATATAAAATATAACTAATATATACATAATACTTATATCGATATAAATACTTCTCATATAACTAGACAACTTTTAAACCCCCTATAATTATACTATTATAATATTTTAAAGTATCTAATAATTAGTATTATTATAAGATATTAATATTAAAGTATTATCTAATTAGAACTTAATCTTTGGCATTACTAGCTCAAAATAATAGCTTATAAAATAACTAGATAATTTTCATTTAAATATGTATATGTTGCTTGTTAATTATAATATTTAAAGTAATTTCATTGAAATCCAGTTGTATATACTAATAACCTTAATTATGATAATTCCAGATCGATATTTCTTTTTCTTTTTTATGATTACTTTTTCATAAATAACTATATAGGCTTTAGAGAGATTTTGATTTTATTATGAGAATTATAGAAAAGTAATAAATTATAGAATATTTAACTTTTAATACTTCATTTTATTCTATTTCTAAGAAGTTTATAAAAGTTCTTAATTCTATAACCTTGATAGTCCTTTTTAGCTATATATCTAGAGCCCTAATGTTAATAAATCTTTCTCTAATTATTATTATAAAGTCTTCTATCATTATAGGATCTAATATTAGAACTAAAAGTATTATTATCTATAATAACAAGTAATTTTATTACTATTTTAACTCATTATAACCTAGTATTAATATAAATACTATTATGAGCTAAGGTTTATAGTTAAATCTATATATAGAGTAAAGAGCTTAGATACCATTCTAGGTACAAGGCAAAAGTAAGCAAATTAGTTTAAATAAATGGGTTAACTATTTAGTTACTCATTACTATAGTTCTAGTTATTTGAATACTGTATTTAACCTATTGCTAGTAATACTCTCTTTTATAGCTAAAATATATTTAATACTAAAACTAATATAAATTATAAAAGTAATATAAAACTTAAAAAACCATAAAATATAAAAGTAATATAAAACCATTTCTAGTTATACAAATCATGTTAATTGAACTAGAAACTAAAAAAGTACTATAAATGGTATTTCTCTATAGAAATATATTTCTTATTTAATATTATATTAGATATTATAAATTCCTACTATGGTATACTTTTCCCTTTCTCTTTTAACTCTTTCATTATTTTATATACTTTCTTTTTCATTCCTATCTCTTCTTTTTATCCATATCAGTAACTTTTATAACTTATCTTTCTATGTATATCATTACTTTATCTATTATTACGAATTCTTCTAAGGTTTAATTAAGTACTAGATCTCTTATTATATTATCTATAAGGTTATTTTTACTATTAATCTACTAAATTTCAAAGATCTCTTTTTATTTATATAATTACCTAAATATTATAATGTCAATTATAAAATAGTTCTTTTTAATAATACTTAGGTTAATAAGATATTTATACAAAGAATAAAGATTAATATAAGCTATCATTAGTACTATTAGTACTTTTAGGTGTTTAGTTATTCATTTAAAAATAGTAGAAACTATATACTTTATATTAGCTCTTATAAGTATGCTATAAACCTTGGAAATCAATACATGTTATATAATTTTCTTTGATTTAGTAGAAGAGAAGTAGATAATATTACTTTGAAATTTAAAACATATTATTATTTTTACTATTTTATTCTATTTCTAATATAATAATAAGTCCTTATTAGATTATTATATGTTTATTATTAATAAAAAATCTATTAAGAGTATAGAACTTTATTTCTTTAAAATTAATGAGGACAAATATTAGATTTCATTCTAACTCATTTATCTATTATAAAGAAAATTCACTAAGTCTCTTAGTTTCTTCTTATATTAGGTTTTAAGATTAAATTATAATAGAGAAGTTAAAATATGTTTCTAGTTAATATATAGAAGTAATACATAATCTTTATACTTATTAGTTAATATATACTAACTTTGTTTTGCTAGATATATAAGTAAGAGATATAATCTTTCTACTCTAGGTTTTCAAGTAAAAGCTATACTCCTATTATATTTAAAAATTATTATATTTCTATTAAATATAAAAAGCTTATTATTCATTAATATTAACTTTACCTACTTGACGTAATAGTTTAATATCTGGCTAGCTTTTACTATTTCATAGGAAGAGTAGTAGGTTTGAATCTTATAGTAAGTAAGTATAACTAGTAGTTATAGACCTTCTAGTTATATAAACTAAGTATAGTAACTACTATTAGCTATTAGCTCTTATTGATACCTATTAATAATTAGTAACTACTAATGGCTAGTAATAAGTATTAATAACTAGTCGTAAGTATAATATAATAATTTATAATAATCTTTTAAATAATAATTATAATAGATATAGATGTATATATACTTTCTACTTGTTAACTATTATATTGAACTAACTATACTATTACTACTTAAAGTTTCCTCTATTTAAATAGTCCTTTAGTACTAGTAGTATCTATAGGATATAAAAGCTAAGAGCTAACTACTAGGTGTAACTACTTTGAAAGAGTCCTCGAGAGGTATATAACTTTATATAGATTAAAGACTTTTAATATAATTAAAATAATTATCAACTTTAGTTTTACTATGAATCCTGCTTATTAAAATTCCTCTTCTTCTTTCTTATTAAATTTGAATAAATATAAATTAAGGGTATTATTAGCTTATATACCTATAATACTAAAATATAAGTTATCTAATTTCGAAATCATAAAATATAAATAATATAATAACATTTCTATTCTCAGTTCTTTTTATAATAACTAGATTATATTATATACTAATTTAATTACCTCTACTCTATAATTAGAATGATATCTAAACTCTTTATGCTATATATAAATTTAATTATAAATTATACCTAAGAATAATACTTATACTTATACTAGCTTATAATTAGTTGAAATATATCATAATAGCTTTATACTCATAGGCCATTATCCCAGGTCACATAGCCTACTTATATAGGATACTTCTTATATGAAATATACTCATAAATCTATGTATCAGATAATATTATTCTACAAATAACTTCTAATATAAACAAACCTTTACCTACCTATCTCTATAGACCTAATAGTTTAATTTATAATTATTATAAACCTAGTTCTAAGTACCTTCTAAAATATATTAATTAAATTATATGTATTTAATTTATATTCTTTTCAAACCTTCTTTTATCTTTCTTTATTTCCCAAGTAACTAATTAATTATATCTATTATATTATTCTAAATAAGTCTTTGGCTTTATATAGAGAATATTTAGCTCTTAGTTAGAACTCGTCCCTCAATCTACCCTATACTAACAGCTATAACTATAATTACTTCAGATCTTTAAATTATAATAAGATTATACTAACAATACACAATACGACATATTTAACCTTAAGTTATTATAATAACGCTATCTTCAGCCTTTCCTACCATTAGCTAATAATAACTTTGATAATAGACTTTAATATATATACTTTTTTAGAATTAAATAGTATCTAACAGGTTACCTCTAAGATATAGTTACAATATATAGAATCATTTTTAAATATCTTATTCTCAAGTATCAAATCTTCTTTATTATTTTAATTTTGCCTTTTCAGTTTTATTAATAGTTTTATCTTCTAATAATATATTAAGGTTAAATATAATTATAGCTATCCTAAATGAATTAGAAAGAATAGTAAGGTTATTCTTATATAAAGCTAGCACCTTGGGGTTTTCATAAAGATAGTTATAATTCTTATAATTATTAATAGTTTTAATAAGATTGATAATAATATTAAAGTTATAAAAATTAAGTATAATTATTATTATTATTATTATTATTATTATTATAATTATTATTATGATTATTATTATAACCCACTTAATGTAGTAGTTTAACGTCTAGCTGGCTTTTACTATTTTATAGTAAAAGTAGTAGGTTTAAATCTTGCGGTAGGTAAGTATAACTAGTAGTTATAAACTTTCTAGTTATATAAACTAAGTATAATAACTACTACTAACTATTAGCTCTTACTAATAGTTATTAAATAGCTAGCGACTATTAATAACTAGTAATAAGTAATACTAGTTAGTAGTAAGTATTATATAATAGCTTATTATAATCCTTTGAAAAATAACTATAATAAATATAAGTTTATACTTTCCCTATTTATTAGCTATTATATTAACTAACTATATTTACTATCTAAAGTTTTCTCTATTTAAATAGTTCCTTAGTATTAGTAGTATTTATAAAGTAAATAAAGTAAGAGCTAACTACTAGGTATAGCTTCCTTTAAAGGGTCCTAAGAAGCATATGACTTTAAATAGATCAAAGACTTTCAATATAACTACTATGATTATTATTATAATTATTATTATAATTATTATTTGTTGAAGGGTAGGCCTGTAGCCATATATATCACGTGCTACAAGTACCTACATCACATACCAGCCTAAGTACTATAGCCTAGAGGCTCGCCCTCCCACCTTAGTAGTAAGAAGCTCCCCTTCTCTAGATATTACTAATAGGATTACTATTGCCTTAGTTCTCGACCTCTTGCCTAGAGGTTACATATTATTATTATTAGTAGTTATATTGAAGGTCTCTAATCTATTTAAAGCTATATACTTCTCCAAGACCTTTTAAAAGTAGTTATACCTAGTTATCAGCTCTTATTTTATTTACCCTATAGATACTACTAGTTCTAAAGACCTATTTAGATAGAAGAAACCTTAAGTAGTAGATATAATTAGTTAATATAATAGATAATAAATAGAAAGTATATATATATCTATATCTATTATAATTACTCTATAAAGAATTGTAGTTATATAATACTAATACTAGCTAGCTAGTAGTAGCTATTACTAGTTATTAATAGTTACTAGCTATTAATAGTTAATAGTAATAGTTAATAGCTAGTAGTAATTATTATACTTAATTTATATAATTAGAAAGTATATACCTACTAGTTATAATTACCCACTATAGGATTCAAACCTACTACTCTTGCCGTAAAACAGTAAAAGCTAGCTAGATATTAAACTACTATGTCAAGTAGGAACACATTATTATTATTATTATTATTATTATTA
>AMCV02000019.1:930311-947996 GCA_000350065.2 Colletotrichum orbiculare MAFF 240422 | reverse complement strand
ATTATTATTATTATTATTCTAAGTAAGTACACGATCACAAATAGCTATTAACTTATCCTTCAAAAGATAGTTAGCTAGTCTTCTGTCGCTCTCTTTTATACTTATAGCTAATATGAACAAGATATACTAGTAGTATTACTATTTAATAGGTATCTAGCTAGTATGAATTAATATTATAAATACTATTATAATAAGTTTAATACTTTGAAGCTACTATTTTATACACTATTATAAGGCTAATACTAATAAGTTTGTATATTTAGTTATTATTCTATTATTTTCTAGCTCCTATATACTTCTTAATTAGAACTAGGTTTAAACTAATAGTTATACTACTAGGTCTTCTTAACTATATTTACTTATATAAATATATATAGATTATAATATATAACTAGGTATTCTCCTATGATAGAAATTATTTACTAAGTATTATATAGAACTACCTAGTAGGCAGGGGGATAAGTATAAAAAACTGTATAATATTATTCTAAATAATCCTATTATTAGGTTTTAATATTCTAATTTATTTAAATAGACACCATGACTAGTTTTAGTAATACAGTATCTTCAAATACCATACTAAAATAAAACGTTTTGGAAATATATTAATCCTCATAAACATTATCTTCCAAAACTTGGTTTTGTAGACAAATTATATTTTCCTGAAGAATATATCTAGAATAAGAATATTTAAAACGAATTTATCTTAGTGGCTTAAAATATATGACTATTCTAAAACACATCTATTTAAAATTACTTTTTATATTTTACTTGTTAAGTAAGTTTGTCCTAAAATACTCCTACTTTTAAAATAACTATTAAAACCCCTAAGACTTACGACAAACATAAAATATATTTATATTTTTCAGTAATTAGAACTTCTAAAAGTAGAAAGTTTAAAGAAAGATTCGAAGCTATATAGTATTAAATCAATATTACTATTAATATTACTTTATTATAAATAATATATTCTAAGTAGCTCTTTATAAATAATCCTTTTTTATAACTTTATAATTAATTTTAAATAGTACTTTACCCTATTAGAATCTAATATTCTAATTATAATTAGAAAAGAATGTAACTTAGTTTTTATCTAGGCGAAAACCTCAAATTATATATCTATTTAATATAATAATGTAAGGATATATTAATAGGACCACGCAGTGCGCCTGGTAACTAGCTGGCTATAACTGCTAAGGTATTAGAAAGAGTTTTTAGTTGAAGGATTATAATTTAGATCTTTTAAGTAATAGTCTATATAGTAATATAGACTTTACCTATATATCTAAATTTTTCCTGGTTAAGGCTTTTAGCTATATTCTTATAATTCTATTATTTCTACTTAATTTTTTGAGTGATTGGTATAAGTAAGGATGTTAGGTAGTAACTATTTTTATAGAGAATAGCTGCTTTATGGGTGTGGACCTGATATGAGTTTTGATGAATTTTAATAATTGATGCTTGATTTAATAGAGGTGTGTAGTGAGATTGTTGGTATTGTACTATACTATTATTAGGAATTGGGTGAGTGAAGTAATGATGATGATGGGATAGTAACTTTAGGGGAAGATACCCCTAAAGAGAGATACTTCCTGTATACCGCCTGAGATGAGTTAGGGCTTGGTGTTAATGTGAGTTCTTGCTGATAGTATGCTGAGGAGGTTAAAAGTGGATACTAATTGGATGATTTTATATAGGATGTATTTTGAGGAAGGGAATACTTTTTTTTTGATATAGGAAGAAGAAGTAGAATGATTTCTGTTATACTTCTTAGGTCTGAGTGGTTATTAGGTTTTTAGTGATAGATATTTGGATTTGATGAGTAATCCTGAGTATTATTATAGCTATTATTCCTATTTGGATTAGACCTGGTGGGTATTATGGGTAAGGTACTTGAAATTATGTAGTTCTAGATGGTGATATACTAAGAGTAGATGTAGAAATAGTAGGAGGTTTATGAGGAGTAGATTATAGTTTTTATCTGATAGTTGGCTGAGTGATTGGTGGTATTTAGATTATTTAAGGATTGGGAAAAGTTATTTTTGTATAATTGTAGAATAATGGGGGAAGAATTTATAGTTGAATAAGTTAATGACTAGATTGTAGCTATTGAGGATGGCTATTGAATCTGGCTAGGTAGTATGATTGATTAGTAGATCTAGTAGGTATTTATGAAATTGGTATTTTAATTTTAGATAGAATAGAGAAATTATAGGGCTGGCCTAGAGGATGATTCTGTTTGGGCTGATTTTATTGTGTTTATTTGCTGATAGTATATTGACTTGGAGATATAGGAGAAGTTGTATAGGTAGAAGTTTGAAGAGGTGTGATAGGGAGAGTACTAGTTATTTATGTAGTATTATGCTGAGTGGTTGGTGCTGTACTAGAACCTAGGTATATTTAGATTTGAGTAGAGTAAGGGAGAAGCTTTTATCTATTTCTACTAATTATGCTTAGGTTTGAAAAGGGAAATGGAGAGACTTAAGGTTTTAATTTTGAAGGCTAGAGATGTTGTAATAGAGGCTGAGAGATTGTGGGAACTCTGATGGTATTATACTGGTGAATTGATGTGAGATGGGGGATGTAAGTGTCTATACGTAGGCCTGTAGCTTTTCTGACTGCTCTTGCTTTTGTGAATAGTGGGATGAATGGGGTTGTTGACTTTATTGATGCTAAATGGTTGGTGGTAGGATGCTGGTGGGTTAGGTAATATTATGCTTACCCCGAGCTAGAGAACCACGTGTGTATTGGCTATGCTATAGATTGTAGGGGTTTACTTCTTATGTGGTAAGACTAGGTATAGAGTTGTGAACTGTAGGAGTAAGGTGGGTATAAATAGGATACTGATAGCTGTTTGGGGGTAGAGTGTTATGGGGTTTTGTGTTTTAGTGTAAGCTGTTAATGCTAGCCCTTATGTTGAGGAGATCTAGGGAAATAAGTAGGTGTGGAGATAGAGTTGATAGTTTTTATGCTAGCTAAGGAGTTGGTCTTTATAGGGAAGATAGCTAAAGGCTTAGTGATTGTTTTCTGGGGTGTTAAAGAGAGGGAGGTAATAGTAGATATAGATTTATGTTTGTAAGTTGACCTTATTAGTGAGTGGTTAGTTATGTTACTAGGACTAGTTCTAGCTGAAGTAATTATGCTTATTTTAGAAGGATTTAATGGTTTGGTGTTAGAACTAGGGAAGTTATACTAGTTAATATTCTTCTTTATGGACTTGAATAGTTACTTATGGAAGTTATGCCGGCTGTTTGCTGGTACTTACTGATTAGAAGGATGTGTAGACCTCTTGTTAGGGTAGTATTCTATAGGCTAGGAAGGTATTATAATAGATACCCAGATGAATACCTAGTACTATGAGTATATATCTATTGCTGAGCTAGAGGTGTTTGTATAAGAGATTGTTGAGAATAATAGGATGGCCTATGTGTTATATATTAGTGGGGTAGGAGAGGATTTTGGGGTTTATATAGAGGTGTTTGGGGAAGGGGATGAGGTTGTTGTGATTATGGATATTTTTAAGGAGTTTGTGAGTGAGTGGGGAGTGTTTGATGAGGTTGTGGTGAAATCTATTTTAGTTTTTGAGGATGCTGAGTATATTATTGAGTTAGAGCTGGGTAAGAAACCGCTTTATGGGTTTATATATTTGCTAAGTGAGTGGTAAC
Organism: Colletotrichum orbiculare MAFF 240422; assembly: GCA_000350065.2. Classification (NCBI taxonomy): domain Eukaryota; kingdom Fungi; phylum Ascomycota; class Sordariomycetes; order Glomerellales; family Glomerellaceae; genus Colletotrichum; species Colletotrichum orbiculare. The sequence continues at coordinate 944,331 of AMCV02000019.1, read as the reverse complement.
TGGAGGAGTTAAGGGTGTATATTGTTGAGAACTTGGTGAATGGATGTATATAGCTGTTTATGAGTGAAGTAGGTGTGCTAATTTTTTTTGTTTTAAAGAAGGATGGTTCTTTATGTTTTTGTGTTGATTATAGGGGTTTTAATAAGGTTATGATTAAGAATTGTTATTTACTGCTGTTGATTGGCGAGTTTTTGGATAGACTCTGGGGAGTAATGTGGATTTTGAAGATTGATTTTAAGGATACTTATTACTATATTAGGATTAAGCTGGAGGATTGTTGGAAGATGGTATTTAGGATATAATATAGTTATTATGAATATATAGTGATGTTGTTTGGTTTTATTAATGTGCTGGTAATTTTTTAGGTGTATATTAATTGTATGCTTGCTAGCTTGATTGATATATGTTGTGTGGTATATATGGATGATGTTATGGTGTATATGATAGGTACTAGAGAGGACTATATTAGGGTGCTACTATAGGTGTTTGTTAGGCTGCGTAAAGTGTATTTTTTTACTAAGTTTTCTAAGTGTGAATTCTATGTGGAAGAGATAAGTTTTCTAGGTTATATAATTATTTGGGAAGGAGTAAAGATGGATTTAGTAAGAGTTTGAGCTATTGCTGAGTGGAAGCTGCTAGAAATGTTTAAGGAACTTTAGGTATTCTTAGGTTTCTGTAATTTCTACTATAAGTTTATTGCTAATTACTTGGGAGTGATAGTGCTATTTATAGTGTTTTTTAAAGGAGGAATAGAGAAGAAGGTTTTCTTATAGTTAGAAAGTATGAAGTTTGTGTTTTTAGTATTGTAGAATGCTTTCTGCTTGGTGATTATTTTTTAGTATTAAGACTTTGTTAGGGATATTAAGGTAGAAATAGATATGTTATAGTGAGTAATCTTAGGTATTTTATTATAAAAGGTAGAAGGGTAATAGTGACTAGTTACTTATTATTCTAAGAAGTTTAGTAAAGTAGAGTAGAAGTAGGGAATAAGTTAATAGGAGCTGCTAGTTATTGTTAAGAGCTTTGACTACTGGGGGTATTATTTGATAGGATTTTTGAAGAAGTTTATAGTTTTAATAGACTATTAGGTCCTGATAGGTGTTATTATAGTGTTAATGTGGGACTTTTGGGGAAAGTTTGCTTGTTGGATTTATAAATTCTTAGTATTTAATTTTGATTTGGAGTATTAGTTTAAGGTTATTAATTTAGTGGATAGACTGTTTAGATAGCTGGACTATATAAAGGGGGAAATAGAGTATTGTGATATACTGCTAACTTTTATAAATAAGTTATAACTTACTAAGTTATTATTAGTAGATATTTGCTAGAAAGTTACTAAAGCTAAGGGAAGTTTAGAGTTGGTAAAAGCCTTTATTTAGATAATATAGATATAGGAAAGGTATTTTAATATAGGAGTTAGACCTAGAGGTAGAGGATACTTAACTTCCTAAGGGTACTACTCTAGTAGGGATGCTAGAAGTATAGTGATAATTATAGCTATAGTTACTTATAGTAAAGAGATATGTGGGATGATAGAGAATGCCTGGTGAGTGTTAGTAGGTAAAGAGAATTCGTAAGGGGTTAGGGTTGTTGTTCTGGTATAATATATCTTATATTTAGTAGTAAGGGGTTTTATGAAAGATGAAATAGTATATTTTATAAGGGATTCTAAGGATATTGAATAGGTTATTAAAAGGTTATAAATTTATAATGAAGATTGCTAGATATATATAGAGAAGGCTTGGGGAATAGCTGGTAGCTGGAAGGGCTACTTAGTGAATATAGAGGGGATATTCTTCTTTTGAGGAAGACTGGTTATACTTAATATAGAGTCTTTAAGATATAAAATTATTCGCTTATATTATAATGAGGGTAGGGTGGGCTATATGGGTATTAATAAGACTTATGATTTTATAAAATGGAATTTCTATTGGAGTAATATAGCTATGGATATGTAGGACTATGTAATGTTGTGTTAGATTTGCTAGGGGATTAGGGTATTAAGGTATAAGCTATATGGCTAGTTGTAGTTTCTACTTATTTTAGTAGGATTATTTTAAGAAATTAGTATGGACTTTATTATAGGATTTCTGGAGAGTACTCGCTGAGATGGTGGTATGTATAATATTATCCTAGTTATTATAGATAGGTTTATGAAGTTTGTGATGTTTGTTTTGATAATAAAGAGGATAATGGTTGTAGAATTGGTAGTAATACTTTATGAAGAAGTGGAATGTTAGTTTGGTATTTTAGAAGGTATTGTTAGTGATAGGGATAAACTATTTATAAGCTAATTTTGGGAGGAGTTTATAGTGGAGCGACTGATTAAGTGATGGCTGTTAATAGTATACTATTTATAAATAGATAGTTAAATGGAATGAATATACTAAATATTGGAGTGTTATTTTAGAGTGTTTGCTGGAGGTTTGCTTACTATCTGGGTAGTATAGTTGAGAGAAGCTGTATTTATGTATAATAATAGTAGATATAGTATTACTAGGTGCTTGTTGATAGAAGGGCTATATGGGTTCTACCTAAGGATAGTTAAATATGTAGTGAAAAAAGACTTAATAGTATAGGGTGTTATAGAGTAAGTTACTTATATTAGTTGAATATGTTGCTAAATAGCGGAATATTGGTAAATGGTGGTTGAAAGCTAGGTGAAAGTATATAACTTGAGATATTAACTATGTGTGTATGATTGGGGAGTAGTTGTTAGGCTATTGATAAAGAACTTTAGGTTTAAATATAAGAAGTTAGTGTTAAGGTATATTAAAGTTTTGATAGTAGAGAGGATAGGGGAATAGGTGTATAGGGTGTATCTGCTGGAGTAATACTACTGGATGTATGATGTTTTCCCTGTTTCCTTACTCGAACTATAGATAGAGTGGTGAAAAGATATTGATGGCTAGGCTGTCTTTTTTAAGTTAGAAGATGATTCTATAGAATAGGAAGTAGAGGAGATTATAGGGAAGTAAGGAGATGGAGATGATAAATGCTTCTTTGTAAAATGGGCTGGGTAGCCTGTGGAGTATAATATATGGGAGACTGTAGCTAACCTAAGTAATGTGTAGGAAGTTATTTGGAAATTTGAAAAATGGATGATTTGGTACTATGGGAAGTGGGATGATTAGTATAATATTAATGCTGAGTATTTAGTAATAATATCCTGAAGAGGGGGGAGAAATAATTCTATTAACTATTTAAATAGTTTGAATATTATTCTGGGGGGTATATCCCTAAACTAGAAAAAACTAATATATTTTAGTGATAACTTAGTTAGTATATATAGATAATATAATTTTTATACTTAAGGTTTAAGTATATTCTTATGAGGGTGTTTTTAATCCTTTTTTGTAGGTATAGTAAGAATAATAAGTATTATGGGTATAATAGGTGCTGAAGGTATGGCGATTTGTTTAGTAGTAGGAGTTCTCTTGGTAGTTATAGTTTTTTTTATTAGAATAGTTTTCTTGGGGGTAGTAGTTTTAGGGGTGGTAGACTTTCTAGTGGCGGACTGATGGCTATTGGATATAGAAGTTATAAGGGTAGATGGAATAGTATTAGAATGAGTCTTATGCTTTTTGGTAGGGGGTCTTTCTATTTAAGTATTATTTGTGGCTTCTCTTTTGATGCTAGGTAAAATGGTGTTATTAGGAGTAGGGTGATGTTGAGGGTTTGTTAAGTAGATTTTGATAGAAGAGGCATGATTGTTTGTAGTAGGTGTAGTGATATTATCTTTGTTGTTGGTATGGTGAGGGGGTTATGAAGGGGTTTCTAAAATTTTAGATTCTTTATTCTTATTGTTATCCTAATTGTTACTGCTACTTTCATTTTTGCTGGTAGTAGATAATGGTGAACTGGGGGTGTATATGTGGTGAGGTGTAGTAATATCAGACTTATGAGGGATAGGGCGACTACCAGTAATGGTGATAGGATATTTAGGTATATTATGCTTAGAGTATTTGGTGAGGTGATAGTGAAAATTGTTATTAAATTAGGGTAGTTTTGAGATGGTGGGAGCTTTAGTATTTTTGGGTATTAAGGTGTGATGAGGCGTATTGAGGAAATAAATAAGTTGTTTTTCTAAAGTGATAGTAGGGCTATTGTTGTGAAGATAGGTAGGTTGTGTGGTGGATAGTTGGTGAAGTGTTTCTTCTGTAGATCCTAGAATGCTGAGTTATCTTATTAATTAGTGGTGATAATAAGGTGAGTATTTAGTGAATTTATAGTAATAAGATATATAATGTTTAAATGCTGATGGATGGTTGATATTTTTTGAAGGATAAGATGTTTTATATTAAGCTTTTTTTTCTATATGTTTATAAGGGGGTTGTGAATGATGTTGTTTATATGCTGCTATTTCGCTGAGATTTTAGTGAGGGTATAGAGTAACTTGTTTTTGTGTTTAGGAGTTAAGGTTTTTTGTTTGAGTATTTGGTGATAGATGATAGTTTGGTTCTAGGTTGCTTGGGTGGTGCTATATAACTTAAATGGAATTTAAATGGTAAAAGTTAATAAAAATGGTGAATATGTGGTGAAGGAATGATTTATATTGTAATATTTCTGCTTGTTCTTTTTGTAAAGGATATACTTTAGTGTATGGTTGTTGATGATATAGAGTAGCCTTTCTGTGTTAAGATGGAGTGATAATAGATAGCTAAAGTAGGGTGAGTGGTTGCTGGGCTTTAGGTGTAAGAAACCTTTGTTAGGAGTTTTTTTATTATTATAGATGAATATTTAGAGGATAGTAGTGATAATAGTGATGTGAGATATTGTTGGGGAATGTATGGTGTATAAATAATAAAGAAGAAAAAGAAAAGGGGAAGAGAGAAAAAATGGTAAGCTGGGAATAACTGGTGAGATGATGTAGAGGGGTATTAGAAGGATGAAGATGGTGTAAATGAAAAATTGAAAGATAATGAGATATGTGTGGAAGAAGTGGATGATATTTGCTAAATATATGGCGAAATAATATAGGGGATTATGGTAGAGTTGAAAGATTGTTCTTATTGGAATAATGTTGTGAAGTTTAAAGGTGTTGATGTGTTGCTGGGATAATGATGAATATGTTTATGAATAATGGACGGAGCGATGGGATGTTAATAATAATGATGATAAAAATTAGTTCTATTGTTTAGATTATAAAAAATTACTTGAATGAATAATGGTATTGTGGTGGAATAATTATGAGTGTTAAAGAAGTATTTGGTATGATAAATGGTTGGTGATGATGCGTAGGTTTTGTGATGGATATTGGGGAGTATGTGACTATAGCTTTGGGGACTAAGGCTTTTGGAGGGGGGGATAGTTGTAAGGATATATTAATAGGACTATGTAGTGCGCCTGGTAACTAGCTGGTTATAATTGCTAAGGTACTAGAAAGAGTTTTTAGCTGAAGGATTATAACTTGGATCTTTTAAGTAATAGTCTATATAGTAATATAGACCCTACTTATATATCCAAACCTTTCCTGGTTAAGGCTTTTAGCTATATTCTTATAAATAATTAGAATAATACCTACTTTTATACTACTAAGTATAATATCCCTAAGATTACTAGAATTCTTGTAATAGAGAACTTCCGAACTACTATAAAAACCTATTTCGCTTATAACTAGGTAAATACCTAGTTTAATTAGATTACTATAAATAAATATATAAATATTAATGTCTACTTCTTCCAGAAATATAGGAATATTTTATCTAATACTATTTATTATAAAAGTTTCTTAGGGAAACTCTATAGTAAAAAGGGGTTTATGTAATATTTATAAAATAAGTAGCCAAAAGCTCTATACTTATTTTATAAAGAATAAATTAAACAGAATTATCTTAAATATACTTTTATAATATATCTAGCTACTTCTAGTCCCCTTTTAGCTATAAATATTTCGATATTATCTTAAAAGATCATTTAGATTAGCATAGTAAATATATCATAGATATTAAGAAAACTCTTATCTAAAACTATCTAAATAAAAATTACTTTAGTAATTTTTATATAGATTTGGCTTTAGTTAGTTAATTGAAAGTCTTATAATAAAGAAAAAGGAAAAGTGAATATAGTAGAAATTATAGATAAGATAGCTAATATGAACATATTCTATAATACTTTTCTAATATAATAGCTTTTACTAATAACTCCTTTTTCTAGACAAATCCTACTATAAACCTTAAATTACTTAGTATATTTACTACTCTTATCTCTTTATATTACTTATTTAGTAATAGTATAATTATTGATAACTATAATACTACTTATTGTATTAACTAAACAAACCTTCTAAAACCTAGTTTCTATAAAGTCTTAATAGTAAGTATTTAAATGAAACATAGTACTATATTTTTCCCTATCTTTAGAGAAAGATATTCTATATCAAGAACTATTTTAAATAGTTCAAATGGAATGAAAATTAGACTTAGTCTTAGAAGATATCTATCATGCTAAAACTTTTAATACAAATACTTTCTTAGAAATAGTATTCTAGAAAAAGATATATAATATTCTAGTGTTAATTATATTTTATATTATAGAAAAAAGAAAAATAGCATTATTATATATAACTCTTTTCGTAAAATAGACCTAGTTTTCTTCAAATATATTTCTATTTCTACTTATTCTAACTTAATCCTATTTAATTATATATATATATATATATATTGTAAATTACTATATAGTTTGAATACACTTTTATCTTTTGAAGAAAATCCTATATAAGTAAGAAAGTTTAATACGTTTTTAATATTTATCGTTAGGTTATTTAGGACCAAGTATTCATATTAGAGTTTTTACTTATATTTAAAAAGTGAAGATTAAACTAATAATTTATTTAGAATCCAAATGCTATGTCATAATTTATACTTAAGAAATTGTTTTCTCATAAATATCTAAATATTTTACCTAGTAATTCTATTATTAGATTATTTATAGTTCTTTTGACTACTCTTTTATATATAATATATTATATTAAGTAATAGTGACTAAAGATGAATAAACAAGTTATCTCTTTATCTTTATCTTTTAGAATAAAACCCTAGAATAAATCTTTAATATACTATATTACTTCAAATAATAAATACTATATTAGAAAAGCTTTTTTATCTATAAGATGTAATAAGATATTAAGAGTATAGTTATTATACTTAATAGATTTAATTACTTTTACTTTATATTGAGAATAATTTCTTAGTTCTATAATCTATATATAGATTTAACTATAGAATTTACTTAATAATAGTATTTATGTTAATACTAGCTTATAACTAGTTAAAATAGTAATAAAATTACTTATTATTATAGATAATTATACTTCTAGTTTTAATATTTAATTTTATAGTAGTAGAAAACTTTATAGTAATAATTAGGGAAAGCTTTATTAAAGCTAGGGTTTGATATATATAGCTAAAAGTAACTACTAAGGTTATAAGGTTGAGAATTCTTATAAATTTCTTAAAGATAGAATAAAATAAAGTATTTATAAGAACTAGGCGTTCTATAATTTATTGTTTTTCTATATCTTATCTTTAGTATAATCTAGCGGCTAGAATAATAGTATATTATATTTTCATAATAAAATTAAATAACTACCAGGATATTATTCTTCCCGCTTAATATAGTAGTTTAACGTCTAGCTAGCTCTTACTGTCACAGTAAGAGCAGTAGGTTTATATCCTATAGTAAGTAAGTATAACTAATAGCTATATACCTTCTAATTATATAAACTATATAGTAACTACTACTAGCTATTAGCTCTTATTATTAGCTATTAATAGCTAGTAATTATTAATAGCTAGTAATAGCTACTACTAGCTAGCTAGTATTAGTATTATATAACTATAATCCTTTATAGAATAACTTTAATAGATAGATTTATATTTTCCCTATTTATTGAACATTATATTAACTAACTATATTTACTACCTAAGGTTTCCTCTATTTAAATAGTTCCTCAGAACTAGTAGTATCTATAGGGTAAATAAGGTAAGAGCTAATAACTAGGTGTAACTACTTTTAAAGGGTCCTAGAGAGGTATATAACTTTAAATAGATTAAAGACTTTTAATACAACCACTAAATAATAAAATTAAAATCTCTTTAAAATTTATATAGCTATTTACAAAAAGAATACTATAGAATAAGTATAGAAATATCTAATTATAATTATTATAATTAAAGTTATTATTTTATTAGAATAAGCTTTATCAAGATTATTTTAAATATTATAATCAATAAATAGCTTATAGATATTTAAAAGAATATTATCTAGTTAACTTATAATTTATTATATTAAGTTAATAATATTAGGGACTAAGTATTAATTAGATAATACTTTAATATTAATATATTATTATAATACTAATTACTAGATATTTTAGAGTATTATAATAATATAATTATAGAGGTTTTAAAAGTTATCTAGTTATATTAGAGATATCTATATCTATATAAGTATTACTTGTATATTAGCTATATTTAATATATTAAGATTATTTACTAATAAGAATAAGTTAAATCTTACTATACTTATATAGAAATTATAAGTTAGCTTATATTAATAGTAGAAAACTTTTATATTAGTAATATGAAGTTTTAGTTTAGGAGTAAGTAGAGCTTAGTTTGTAATAAGGATATTAAAATTATAGATATGAAAGTTATAATAAATATTTAAGTAAAATACTTATAGTTAGTAGTAATTAAATATCTCGAGATATTTGAATTATATATAGTTATAAAGATATAAGGGTATAAAAGTATGAGGTTATTATAGAAGAAGTTATTAGTTATTTGTTATTTATAAACAAGTTAATATGGGGCGGATATACTAACTATTATAGCTATAAGAAGTTTAGCTCTAGATTAACTAGGGGCTAATTATAGTAGTTAGTAGGGGGGTAAGAAGGCTGAAGTTATACTTTAGGGGGTAATATATCTACTAATAGTTGTAGTAGAGAGCGAGTTATCAGCCCCTCTTATACTTAATAGACAAATTAAATACTAAGTATTTATTATTAAATATAAAATTAAATTTAAATCTTTTCTATTATATATAAAAAACTAAATATATAGTTAGGAATATATTATAAAAGAGATTATTATTAGATCTATTATAATGTTTATTACCAAAAAACTGCTAATCTTATTTCTAGTTAGAAACATTTAAGTCTATCATTTGTATTTATAATATTAATCTATAAATAAACTCTATGTTGAAGGTACTTATTAAAATTGAAAAAGAATAGTTTTAGTAATATATAAAATAGAATACGTAAGGAAATATTATCTCTCTAGTACAAAATTTATATTTTAGTTAAGAATGTCTTCATATATACAGATGTTAAGTATACGTATTTAAGAAAGAATAGGAATAAGTAGTCAATAGATAATAATTTAAAATGCAACTCAAGAGGTATGTTAATTATCTTATTAGGTATATATTTAATATATATACTTTATATTAGATTTAGATCTCTTTATTTAACTAGATAATTATTATATAGAATATTGAGTTTAATAAATCTAAGATTAATATAAAAGAAGATATTAGATAAATTAGTATAAAATACTTTATTTAAGTAGTAATCAAAGAAATTAAAGAAGATTCCAATATTATAAATAATATATTTTAGATATTTGGAATCCATGATTCGATTAATATTACCTAGATCTTATTTTGTAAAGTATTAACTGGTTTTACTATTATTATAGACATCAAAAAAGAATGTTAAGATATTGAAATTATTTTTAGTAAGCTTCTTCTAAAATAAAAAGAGTAGCTAATAATATAGATAGGACTTAAAGTCTGAATCCACCTCATAGTGTACTATATAAAGCAGCCTAGCTTATAGTAGTATTTGAAATATAAGTAGTAGAGTAAAAACTAAAACAAAAGCTTTATAATATTATTTAGCTTCAGATTATTCTACAGATAGTTTCTAAAGATTTAATATATAAGTTGATAGTAAGATAATAAATATTCTAAAAATAGAGATTAGGTAGATTCAGCTTGTAGTAGATTACAGTAGCTATTACAGTATTAAGAATACTATATTTACTTTCTAAATACCACTATACTATAGATTCACCTAATCTCTATTGTTAAAAGATTTATTTTCTCAATATTCCTCTATGCTTAAAACTCTAGAAAATAGTAAGAAAGTATTCAGAAGTTGAATAGTATATGTGCTTTTTCTTAGTTTTTACTCTACTATTTATATTATAAATAGTATTCTGGGATAGGGACTTTTGTATGAGTAGTGTGTAGGTGCATTTAGACTTTTGGGTTTTCACTATACTAGAATTAATTCCTAAGGTAAATAATTTACTTATAAATATGAATCTTAAAGAACCTCTACTAAATGAAAGAGTTGAGGATATTGTTTATATCTAAGTAAACAAACTACTGAAGCTATCTATTTTAGTAATAAATAAAGATATGATATATGTTTTTTTTACTTAAGATATTTAACTATATATAATAAAAAGCAATTTTATGCTATTAATTAAACCTGAATATATAGGAACTACTAAGAATAGCTAATTAATATAAAGTAGCTATAAAATCTAAGATTTTGGACTAGATTTATTTTAAAATAGTAATCTTAACTAGTATTTCATATATTTTATATTTATAATTGTTACCGAAGTAGATAAAATTCCTCTTAGTTTATATTTACCGAATTAACTATACTTTACTTAGGATAAGTTATATAATTATCTTATACTTTATTTTATTATTCTAGTAGGGATTTCTTATATAAAGTATTTTTATATAAAAGTTTCTTTTATAAATGATACTTAAAATAAAACAAGTTTAGTAAAATAAGATACTAGGGAACTTAATTGAGCTTTATTAATAAAGATACTATATTCTAAGTAGTCTTTAAAAATACTATTACTCTTAAATAACTATTTCTCTCTATTTTAAATATCTTATTATTGTATCTTACAAATATTCTACTATATATAGATATAGAGACTAACTCTTAGAACTACTAATGATATAGAAAAGAATCCTTTATTTCTTGGAATAGTTTTCCTATCAATAATATATATAGATATAGGTATATTTTAAGAGAAAAGAACCTAGAAGATTATTTTATAAAATAGATCTAAAAAAACTGGTTCTTTTTAAACAAACTTTCTTATATAAGAAAAATAAGAATGAATTCTTCAATTATTATCAAGTAAAACTTTATATACATAGTAATTTATAATAATTAGACCTTTGTAGGTAGATATATACTATAACATTCGCTATGAAAACTTTCTATATAATAATAATAATTATAATATATTTTAACTTAGAAATATTCTAGCTAGGTATTATTAATACTTTTTTTAATATTTACTTTAATCCTTAAAAGCTATTATATAATACTAGTTTCTAGAAAACTTCTACTAATCTACAAACTATATTAAACTTATTTATATATTTTATAGTTTATATAATGCAGTATTCTTATAGTATAAAGAGCTTTGATTGAGACTTATTTACTTAAAATTATACTTTATAAATAAAGAATTATACTTCTTTTAGAGTTTAGATAAATAAATACTTATTATATTTTATATTAATAATATCCTTATTGTGTAATGCTACTTAGCAGTAGTATATACTACTTAACTCATGTTATAACTAAAGAGTACTTATAAAATAAAAAATTAGAAGCTATTAGAATAGTTCTTTAGGATACGAATTGTTCGGAATTAATAAGCAAAGAGAATTAAATTTATATACAATTAATATATCAAATAAAATACTAAATACTATAGTCTAACCAATATGATCTTACTTCTAATCCCTATTCCTATTATTACCTATATCCTAAGTTGAAGTATTATTATAGTTTTTAAGACTAAAAAGTTCTAGGAAAGAATCAGATTAGTATTCTACATATTCATGATAATTTACCTTACTATCCTTTTTATATATAGTTTACTTTTGTATTACCTTATAAACCCTTTTTACTAATACTTCTTAATAATTAACTAGATAATCTATTACTTATATGCTACTTCTTCTTTTATAATTTATTATAATAATTTAGAAGGTCAATAAGTATCATCAGTTACAGGAGATACTTCGTTTGTGAATAATAATAAAATATAAAAGTTCTCATACGGATATATAATCTCTTCTTTTAGAAACCTAATCTCATGAAAATCTATTTATTAGATTACTATTATTATACTTACTATTATGATAGAACTCCTAGTATTTGAATATATTATAAAAGAGATTATAATTCTTAAGCGACTTTTTAGGGATTATACTTTTGACTAAGGTAATATCTAGAAAGTCTATTATAGTAATAACTAAATATTTTACTTTATAATGAATACTAACAAGTAGATTTCTATATATTTCTATTATATAAATATCTAGAGTATATAATTCTACAATGAGTATATAGCAGGTTTATATATTTTTATTTATATACTAATAAGTGATATATTAGCTAATGAACTAATGAAAATACTCTTATAATTGAAATTAAAACACCCCTAAGCTTTCTTTAACTTTTAAGAAATATAATTCTAAGAAAGGCTTTTATGATAAGTTCCTTTATGAGAATAGTTATATACATAATTACTTATAAAATATATTAGATATTTAATAGATATTCTTTAAAAGTCTAATAATTATTATTCTATTTAATCTATATTTTCATTTATATATAAAGTCAAATCTTAATTATTTTACTATTTATAATCCTAGTTATATTTATAACTACATTACTAAAAAGAATATAACTTAGTAGTATAGAAGTGAAAAAAGCTAATGTTAGCCTTTGAAATATAAATTATAGAAACATATAAATAACTTTAAGAAGATAATAAATATAATAAGTTTTAGAATACTTAAATATATTATACTAATTTTCTTGTTCTTTACTTAGGAAACTAGATTTCTATAGAAATATCATACTTTTATATAAATTAGTAATACTTTATAGGATATGCCTCATAATAAATTGATGAAAAGTTGATTATAACTTATAAATAGAAAAACTAACTATAATTAAGTAAGTATTAGTTCTAGAAGTATTCTTGATAAGTACTAATCTAGAATAATCTCTATTTTAATTTATAAGTATAAAAGTAGGAATTCGTTCTAAGATAATTATCTTACTAATTATTCCCTAAGAAATAGACTTCTTCCTAATAGACTTATTAAAAAGTACTAATTATAATAAAGATTTAATTCTTTTAGATTCTTAGAAAATAGTTAGTTTAAATTATGAATAATAATAAATCTACTAGATATATCAAAGTAATAAAATTATTACTTTAGATGAGTTTAAAATACTAGGATTTTAATATTACTACTTAGGTAAATAAAACAATATATAAAACCTTTTATATATAATATACTATTAATATCTATTTAATTAAGCTAACTGTATATGATGATAATTACTTTATAAATTCCTGGTAAGTATACTATAAATGTAATGTTTATATATGGTATTCATAAGAATTATCTAATTCTAGATTACTAATTTACTTCCCGTTGAATTCATATTCTCTATATTACTATTAAGTTATTAAATAACTAATTAAGTATTATTAATATATTAGATTAATATTAATAATACTTATTAGGGAAAAGGTTATTACCTTTTCCCCTTAGTAAAGACTTTCCCTAAGTCTTTTTAGGAATTAAACTAATACCTCTTATCCCTATAAATTATTCTTTTTCTGAACTAAAATATTAGTTAGCAATATCTTAGAAATTCATTACTAAACAAATTTACTAAGGGATTCCTACTCCATATTAGATTTAGGTATAGGAGAGCTACTCTAGCTATTATTACTTATAGGTTTTTTATTTTACTTTTTTAAGGCTTATATATAGAAGAGCTATCCTAATTATTATTACTTCTAGGGAATTCATTCTATTCTTTTAATTTTAGTATGGGGGAATTACTCCAATTATCATTACTAATACTTAGTTTATTTAGTATCATATAGTATAAAATCATATAACTGATTTCTAAAAAAAGAAGCTATTATCA